>JAATLQ010015446.1:4672-104995 GCA_013421005.1 Heliconius erato x Heliconius himera | reverse complement strand
CCGATACCGATCTATAACCCTCCTTAGCGCGGTCGCCAAGCTGTTCGAGAAGTTATTCCTCTCACTTCTCCAGTCGCACATCTACCCTCAAGCGAGCAGTTTGGCAAGCGGGTGTACCACTCTGGTTATACTACGCCGCAACAGCGATCAACCGAAAGGAGAGTGCAATAATAGTTTTCTTCGAAGAAGCGCGCGTATTCGACCGCGTTGGCACCCGGGCCTACTTCATTAAGTGCTCAGAGCCGGCAGCATTTTATCACCTGCTCTCTACGCACTATACACTGATGACTTCACAACGCCCTAGCGAGTATCACTCAACGAGAAATCCTGCGGGTGGTCCAGAATCTCATCCTCCGTCGAGAGACGCAGGGGCCATACTAAGTGAGGAACACCACGCATCATCGCAACATAAAAATAGAAAGCCTGGAGGTACACATTGGTCGTCTCGCGTCCAACGCATTCCGCTGCGCTAATGCACCTAAGGAGCAGCACTCCGTGGTATACCCGGCCGCCCGAGGTCAGACGTAAGACTACTTCCGAGGGACTTTCTATTCTCCTCCAAATCCGACTTATGAGCCTTGGATTGAACCTTGGTCGTTTAAGATGGGCCTCCCTCAGAAAACCGAGGATCTCTCCTGACTGAGTTGACCGCCTAGATGGCATTTGATAAACCTTCCAAATTCATACTGTGTCAAGGCCCAGATGTCGTTCGGAGCTACTACGGAGATGGACGAGAGAATGCTTCAGTTCTGCGCCTGGCTCTATAGCAAAGTTAATTTAGAAGCGATTGCACGTATTTCGGAGTTATCCAATAATTATTATGTATTTCAACGCGACATAGTTGGTTAAATCTTTCATTTAAGTATATTTGGGTAAGAGAATAGTAGGTAGTCTATTATTTATAATTTCTTTCGTAAAAGTTTTCTGTTGTTTGTGTCATTTATTTAAGTGTGTTTTTTTAAACAATTGGAACATCCTTATTGGAACTACGAAAATGCGGGTTGCATTAAGGTTTAAATAATTTTCACATTAGTAATCTTAAGTGTTTTGCAAACATAGGTACATTACATCAATAATTCAGTAGTTAAAGCGGGCGAAGCCGCGAGCGGGTCGCTAGTTCAATTTAAAGGAAACTTAGTTTTTACAAGATTTGGTTTTTACAAAAAATATCTTAAGTTATTATGGAATCATTTTGATGAGTCCATCGAGGCGCAATCATACAGCGTCTGGCTGTGAGCATGACGGTTATGGATTCGATTCCCTCTCGTTCTGGAAACAAAACATAACAGCGTCGAGTTCTGATACTCAACGTCTCGTAAATAAAATGGAAGAGAATGGAGTGTCTTAACACTTCACTCAATCTTCTCTAAGTGGGATACAGCGTGAAAATACTTATATAAATTTATTTTTTTCACAAAAAAAATCGCTTCACATAGCATTACATAATAAGCTGAACAGTGAAACGTCGTCTTACGTGAACAAAATCCATAAGACCGAATCAGCAATCACAAAAACTCTTTCATTTAGCCTTTCGATATCGGATTGGGGTTTTCCTTTGAAAATTCAAAGATTGAGGGAAGTCATCTTATTTCTTTACAATAATCGAATTGTGGCTCACTCCTTCCTGTTGGTTGGAAATGTAAATCTGAAATGGTTTTTATGTAAAATGTGATTATTTTAATCGTAAAAAATTGTAAAATTATATTCGTATTATGATTATTATGATTAAAGTGGAAGCCATAGTATTGCATCGGGATAGTTCCTGATCAAAAAGGACACGGTTGAAGGTTCGATCAAAATCTCGCTCTTGTATTTTCGTCAATCAACACTCGAAAATTCGAGAAAAGTCTTGAATTTTCGATTGAAGAATGAAGTGTCCTGACACTAAGTTTATCTATTCTGCCATATGCGGGAAAGGGCCTAAAAAATATTTATACATTTGTGTAATATTTATTTTATATTATGAACGTAATTGGTATACCTAGGTATACCTGACTAGAAAGCTAAGCCTGAGGCACTCCTTCCCCATTAAGACACTTCCGTTGCCCATTCCATTCCTTTTCGCCGAATTCTGGAGGCATTGCCTGTTGAGTTGCAGAACTCAACGCCGCGTTTTACCTTATGAATATTTCCTAATCAATCAAAATTGGATGTAGAGACTAAAATCTATAATTGGCAGATACTTATGGCAGTTTAGGTTGTTCTTTTGCTTTCAATATTCAGCAAAGTAACCAGTGAGAAAACACTCTATTGTTTCAACAAATATGATATTTGTAAAAAAATTATAGTTAATAAATATTTTAACATAATATTTAATTTAATTGGCTAGAGCACTTGGTTCACACGTTCAATTTTATACGTTTTTACTTAATTTCCTCACTATATAATAATATATGTTTTTTAAATAAGTCTTTTTATTTCAGCAACGTCTCTCGTGACTTACGCTGGCGAGCGCTACGACTTCGTGTTAGATGCCAACAACGAGATCGACAACTATTGGATACGCTTTAGAGGCTTGATGGATTGTGACGAAAGGTAATTTAATATATACATATAATTTATTGTCTTTATGCTCAGAACTCTGACTGTAAAATTGTTGTGGGTTCGTCCCTGCAGAGGGTGAATATAATATTTAGTACTAGCGGCTTCTGCGAGGCTTCGACCACATAGAAATGTTTGAATGCTGGTTCAGCTGTTGTGGAGATTAAGCCGGACAAACAAAAGGACAGACAGACAAAATATTTTAAATTATTTGTTTGTGCTTCGAAATACAGCTATTTTTAATCAATTCAATTTTATTTACATAGATAAATAACTATATTATATAAGTGTAAGCTTTAATAAAACTTAAAATTATTATAATTGAGCCACAAAAGTCACACGAAATAAAAACATTTCTTAATTGGCAATTAATTTCAATTTGTTTTTATTTAATTTGATTTTGCTTAAAAGAATATATTTACGGACATCACAGAAAGAATGATATGAAAAAATGTTTTATAAAATATCTTTTATCATGCATGCATAGCTATGAAACCCACGTGACGTAGGGGCACAAGCGTGTGACTGTAAACGCGACAGGTTGTGGGTTTGATTCTCATTCGAGGAAATAAAATGTTTAATATTTTCATTACTTCTCTCTGGTGTAAAGGCAAAGCGCGGCGTTGAGTTTCACCATTCAATACGCAATACTTTGGGAATTTGGCGAAAAATGTGCAACGGAATATCTTAACGTTAGGTTACCTTCACCTACCCTGCTGTGTGCGGGATACAAGGTGAAGCAAAAAAAAAAAATGACAAATAAATAATATATCATTTAAATTCGCATATTTCTGTGGTCAGGTTGACGCTAAATCAACCGGATCTATAAAATATAGTTCTATTTTTATAAGACTATTAGAGTATATTAAAATAATTGCTTCAATTAAATGACACATGCTTACAATATTCTAATTTTATTCATAAATTACAACCGTAATTTGTGGTGGCCATTACTGTTCTGGTATGGTAAGTCATTTGATTTGACCAGTTCTTTTTTTGTAAAAGAATTGTGTTTTCCGTATTTAATTAGACTACGTTTACCTTTCCAATGGGCGGATAAATAGAAGTAGAAAAATAAGAATTACTTATGCAAATCTTTTACTCACTTAACTTTTTCAGTTTCAAGCTGATCCAAATAGCAAAGTAGATAGAGGGAACATGGGAACCTAGTGTTAAGTCACTCTATTCCCATTAAGACACTTCTGTTTTTCACTTTTCGTCAAATTCTTAAGGCACTCGGTGTTGAGTGGCGGAATTCACCGCCGCACATTGCCTCATTACGACGACGACGAAAAAACAATATTTAATATTTATCTCCCCTGAGTGAGAATCGAACACATAACCGTTGCGCTTACATTCGCACACTTATACGGCCTGTTATTAATTTAATATCAAGAATTAACAAAATGAATCAAAAATATTAATTTAACGTTATTACTAAAAAGATTAAAAGTTTAAAATATATCGATAGACCTCAATGAGATCTGTATTCAAAGCTGCGGCATTGCTCTATTTCCTACCTCCAGCGTGAAAAGTGAAACAAAACCTAGAAAATAAATCACCAACTATTCGTCCGATAAAGTTCAGTAAAGAATAACTTTTTATTATTTTTTGGTCGGATCTTTTGTCTCAGAGAACCGTCGCGTCGTTAGCGATAGGGAACTTAAAGTTCTATTTTAAGGAAGCTTTTTTATATAAAAATTGTATTTTATTACCATTTTGCGGTACGATTTGAGCTTTTTTTACTCTCCGATAATAGTAGAAAAAGTCGTTTTTATATTTTATAAAGTTGAAAGAGAATACTTTTTATTTAGCTTCACAGTCTATCGCTTAATGCAGATGCAGATGCAGCAGAATGAATCTAGTGTTAAGACACTCTATTTTTTAGTTTTATTAAATGTAGTATAAGTTATTTTTTTCCTTTGATAAGAGTACTCGATTAATAATGTAACTAACAACCAGACTGATTATTTCCTTAATCAATTGAAATAAATGCAGTTTAAGTGCAATTAAAGTTTTAAAAAAACAATCAATTAAAGTTATTATAACTAAGCTTAATAAATAGCAATTAAAACAAATAATACAATATCAATCGAAATGAACGACACAACGTAATGATAACGCACGCAATGCCTCCAGAACTTGGCGGAAAGTGGGGAACGGAGTTTCTAAACACTTCATCAGGTTCCTTCTGCCTACCCCGCTGTGTGCGGGATACAGCGTGAAACCGATTTAATTTTTTTTTAAAGATACACTTTTTGAGGTGGGTGTAGCTAGTGTTAAAACAGTTTTTTCTTGAGACATTCCATTTTGAGTGGCGGCATTTAACGCCGCGATTTCTTTTATTACGAGAGCAATAAAAATATTTAGTATTTAATTTATCTGAATGGTAATCGAACTTACACCCGTCCCGCTTACACTTTGTGATCCCGTATGCTATACACTTATATATTTCGAAATAAGATAGAAATCCACCCAGATAGTTAGAATCAGCGCACGTATTCGTACCAATACTCAAACGTCCAATTCCCAAAGACATTGACATTGATAGCTGTAGCCCGGACCACTGGCTCGGTGAATAATCAAGAGGGCTATTAGGTTATAAGTGCCTTCGTCTTTTATAATAATTATGTTCTTAGAGAATGAGGTTTTTTTATTTTTGATTTGTTCTTAAGATGCTAAATATGAATTATTTTAATGTATAAGAGGGAATGTGAAACCAAGTGTTAAGACACTCCGTTCCTATTAAAACACTTAACATCGAATTCTAGAGGCATTGCGTGTTAAATGGAATTCGATACCACGCTTTGCCTCATTAAAAGAGGAAATGAAAATATGTATTTAATAGTTTATTACATAAAGTGGGAATTGAACCCACAGCCTGCCACTGGTCACATAAATATACAACTAAATTATTTTCTCAATACACAGATTCACAAAAGCAAAGCAAGTCGCCGTTCTTCATTACGAGGGCGCTATAGAGACCGAGCCCGAAGGGGATCCGACGTGGGAGGAACTACACAACGAAGGACTTGTAAGTTTTATATATCTTATTTATATTATTGTTTTTGCGTTTCAGTGAAATTTTATTATTATGAAATTTTCAACTTTTTCCTCTTTCAGAATACAAAATTCTTAGAAATAAATGTTGTAATGTAATTTTTTTTGTTATGTTTAGGTAATATTTTAGGCTATGGCCTGAGAGTTTCACACGAGATATAACAAATGTATACGTTTTCTGGATCTGGGAACAAGATAAAGCACGGCGTTGAGTGCCGCCACTCAACACGCGATGTCTCAGTCGGTCGGAAAATGAGAAACGGAGTGTCTTATAATAGATTTTAAAATAGCTGTGGCGTAAACTATTAAATTATATAAAAATATAAAATTAATAAAGGTAAACAAAATACAAGAGCGTCAATGACCGTCGCTATATTGTGTATTTAAAGATATAAATAATGTAATTTCATATCCAATTTAACAGTATAAAAGCCACAGATTTTTTAAAAATATTTTTCTATTAAACATATTTTAATATTAGTTTTATAAGAAATAACAGAATAAAAGACTATAATTCAGAAGAAACCATACGTTAATTTAATTCGGCACATAAAACAATAAAATATTTTAGATTTCGAGACGAGTATAGAGTAGCAACAATATAAATTCATATTTCAAGGCATTGATTAGTTTGGAAACATTCTTAAAATATTGTAAGTCTTTGCTGAATATATAAAAAAATCTATAGAGGTTCATAACTTCCCGTAATGGACTTAAAAAAACATACAGTCGAATTGATAACCTCTTTTACAGAATCCGGTTAATTTACTTTATTATTATTATATATTTCATTTATTATATTTTTTTAAATTACAGTTCTAGCCTAATATTAAATCGAATTTGACCTAACATTACATTGAAATCGTAAGATTTCAACATATCACTTAAATTAGAGACTGTACATGTTGGGTGGCAGAACGTAACGCGTTTTAACCTGGAAGGGGAAACTGTTCATAATATTATCAAATGGGAATCGAATCCATAACTATCATTGATATATGCAGTCAGATATTACGAAACTGCGCTACTCTAATAATTTAAAATACTATCTTAACTATCTTAGTTTAGAATCTACGTAGTCTGTTTATATTTCTTAAACCTAATCCGCTGTAGAGATTGGCGTTGTGCCAAACCATAACTATAGGGTTAATTGGGTGTGGATTTTCTAATAAACTGAAGCGATATATGGTTTTCACTACTGTACTAGAGGTAGCATGTAAGGACGCACATTCAAATCCCAGTTGTAATATTTGTCCGTGTGTTTAATTATAAAAAGTATTTCATATATTATTATGTATATAAAACTTCGATTGACTGACTGACAGTGTAAGGAACAAACGGCGTTGAATGCTGAAAAACTTAATGCAACCTGCATTGAGGAGTGTAAGGGAGAAGGATAAGCGTTAAGAGAGGATTTCGTAAAATTCCTATGTAAATGGGAAAAGCATGGATGAAAACAAAATTGAGGGCGGTTTATTAGTGCTTTATAGCTTATATACTATTACAAAAATAGTTTTTGTTTTGTTAATTAAATTCTTTTCAAATATTATATGTTTTTAGATTACGCCGACCAATTAATGGTATTTATTCTCAACTCTACCACAACTCTATTTTTTCTATACCAAAAACTTAACATAGTTTTTAAAAAAAATCTTAATAAACTAATAAATAAATACATTTTTCCGCTACCATCGCTCAATAAAAGCACTTCTAGCTATTATTTGGTTGAAAAGATAATTGCGATGTAGCTTGAAAATCCATTCACTTCGTACCGAAAACAAATGAAAACAGCATAATCACGTTGCAAAAGAAAGGAAAAAAGAACAACCGTTTTTGCAACTTTGTTGTGGTTGTTCGTTGAAGGGTTGTTATCGGAACGTGGAGGGCGAGGACTTGTTAAGTCATTTTTGAAAATAATATTTCTGGAGTTTTACTGACGTTTAATTAATTTATTAATTTAATATCATATAAATTAAGTTATTAAGTAAATGAATGAAGCCAGTCGTGGTGTAGGGGCAAGAGCGTGGAAGGTTAAGCATGAAAAGTAGTGGATTCGATTCTCACTAGAGGAAATTAAATGTTTTTTTTATTTCTCCGCTCAACACAGAATGCCTCCAGAATGCAGCGAAAAGTTGGGAGCGAAAGTATCTTAATGGGAACGGAGTGTCTTAACACTAGGTTCCCAGGTTCCTTCTGCTTACCCTGCTATATGCTGGATGCAGTGCGACGCTAAAAAAAGAAAATGAATAATTATTGTAGAATATGGACAAGTTATTTTAAAATAACTTCTGCCCCTTTTTATTATGAGGAAATCTTCTTTTCCCGATTCGCTCGAGTGGGTTATGTAGGACTTATAGACGAACAGAGATAGGCCATTGGCAGAGATATAATACGAACTAAAATTTCACTGTACTCTTTCTCAATCTCCACTGGCCAGAACTACGATAGGAATGTTTCCGGGAACCGCAGCGCTACACCACTACTTTTCTCTACTTCTAAATTAGTAAAAAGGAAAAACAAAGTGATGAATCTCTCATGTTTCTTTAAGCCATATTTCAACTTTTATACTTTTCGTATACGAAAGCTACTATTCTTAATATACTTTCATATATAGAAAGATTATAATAAAAGCACACTTTGAAGCTTAAATCTCGCAGGAAATGAACTATTTAAGCTGAAATAATACGTTTGTTCCATTTATAATGTAGTGTGTATTCTTATAAATGAAAATGGCAATAATTTTTTTGTATCAGATTTTGTTTAGTGTGTAAATGACGACGTCGGTTGTGGGTTCGATTCCCACTCGGGACAACGAATTGTTAATATTTTCATTTTCTCGTTCTGGTAACGAGGAAAATTCGCTGCGTTGAGTTCCGCCACTCAATAAGCCTCGTGTAATACGCCCCGTCAATTCGTCGAAAAATGGGGAACGAAATGGCTTAACAGTAGTTCCTTCTGCCTACCCGATACAGTGAAAAGCTTAAAAAAAAAATATCGTACATCCTTTGTGGCTGTCGTGGTGCAGGGGCATAACGTATGGTCACAAACTTGACGTTTATGGATTTCTACCTGATAAAGTTAATTATTTTTATTTCCTTTCTGGTAAGGAGATGAATCGCGGTATTATAGACAAGAATATAACTGTAGGTCCGCCAACCACGATATATGCGGGATACAGCGTGAAGCAAAAACAAAATAAACATGTCGACGACGTTACGGTCTAGTATAGTGTAGTCAGTGAAATTATTTGGACTAAAATCACCTTTTATAAAAATCTGTATTTTATTCCTAATTCTGTTTTTTATAAAACTTAAACGATATATTTATTTTTTACTCCATTTTATAGGTTATAAAGAGATCGTAAATTCCAAATTTGCAATAAATACTTGTGAGTGCTAAAGTTTGATTTTATACTTTCCATCGTAAAGAGCACTTATACGGCTTTTCGATAAACGGTAAAGATTTTTCGAATTAAATTTTAAATATAAGATTTTTATATAAATGTATTTAAACCAAATATGGCGCCGCTCATGATAGAATATCTTAAATTAAAGCGGAAAGTGGGGAACAGTATCTCCATATTAAGTCCTCTCTGCTCACCCTGATCCCAGACGGATAAAGAGATAATTATTCATAAATTAATATTTTTTAGCTTTACACTGTTTTTAGCTTTACACTTGCACATATAGAAGAGGGTAACTGGGTACCTGGAAACCTAGAGTAAGGTATTCTGTTCAAATTAAGACACTTCCGTTTCCCACTTTCCGCCGAATTATGGTTGCTTAGCGTGTCGAATAGCTAAAATCAACGTTGCGCCTTCCCTCACTACCAAAACGAGGAAAAAAGAATATTATATGATTCGTTTCTCGAATGGGAATCGTATCCACATCCCGTTCCCTTTGCAGTCTCATGCTTGCGCCCCTGCGCCACTATGACTGGCCTCACTCATTTAAATGTTTAGCTATTGAATCTATGTTAAGTCCAATAAAAGGTAAATGTTTTTGAATATTGTGTGCGATTGTCAAAGAAATAATTATCAATTGTAATATATTTATTCTTAAAATAAAAATTTTGTTAACACAATATATACTTTTATTACAAGATAAATAAATTTAACATTTTTAAACATAAATTGTTTTAAAAAAATACATTTAATAATAAAAAAATACTCTTCGGAGGGTGGGACAAGGATCCAAGCCACCGGTGGCTAGGGCTCCAGAGAGAGGAACCTCTTCACAATACGCGCCGTCTCAAGTAAATCTGCTTTCTGCATACGGTTGTTGATCCTCGAAGCGATAACCTCTTATTCTCTCTCTCTCTTTTTTCGCTATTAAGCCGTTAACTGAAACCACTATCGGCACAATGATAGTCGCATTGATATCCAACATGGCGGTATTCTCATGGGTTAAGTCTAAATATTGAGATAATTTTTCTTTTTTGGTTGTTATAATTTAAATTTAATATTTTAGGTAATATTATTATTGTAAAGAAATCTAAATTGTGTAGTGAGGGTAATTACTGTTCCATTGCTCTAATTCCATTTTATGACAATTTAAACTTACTGTCAGTGTAGTGTTAAGACACTGCCTTCTCCGCTTTTCACTTTCTGAGGCAACGAGAAATTCAAAGCTGAATTTTGTTTCCCAGAGCAGGAAACTATTGTGATTAAAATTTGATAAAGAGAATATTAACGATTCTACTAAGCGTCATAAATAGATATTATAATAATGAATATTAGCTTCACACTGTATCCAGCTTATAGGTGGGTAGGTAGAGGGAACCTAGTGCTAAGACGCCCCGTGTCCTATGAGCCGCCCAATTTACCGCATATAGTATGGTAGGCATAAGGAACCTAGTGTTAAGACGCTTTGTTTCCCATGCACCGCTTAAATTCCGAGAAATTGAGTTTTGAATGGCGGAAGAACTCAATGCTGCCGATTTGTCTTGTCTCCAGAGTGAGAAAACAAAAAAAACTCATTTTCTCGAAAAGCCTAAACAAGGATTACGATTGAAAGTTACATTTTCTCTATATATTATGTCCATGATATAATACTTGGCCAAAGTGACTGCCAAAATAGACAGCTTCGTTGCGTAGGTGTGACCCGGTTCGCTAATAGGACGATAATGACCGCTCACTCCACTATCACTCATCTCTGATACGACCCGACCACGTGCGTATATTGTTACTGGTTTCGGTTTAGTTTGTATCAAATGATTTCTATTTTCATATTGACTGATGAGATGGGGATGAGATTATATAATGGAAATAATATGTAGAAATAATTTGAGGCACAAGGATGCGATTGTAAGCTTGAAAGTTGTAGGTTCGATTTCGAATGAAATACTTAATATTTTCATTTCCTTGCTCTGGTAAAGCGCGGTGTTGAGTTCCGCCACTCAATACCCAATGGCATAAGGATTCAGCGAAAGTTGGGACGAAAGTGTCTTAACACAAGTTTACCAGGCACCCTCTGGCCTAGTCTGGTATGTGTGGGATACAGTGTAAAGCTAAAAGAAATATTTATTGTTTCATAAGTTTTCAAGTTAATCATAGATTCGTACTTAACTCATCAATTTTAACTTGTATATTAATTTTTATTTCGTATAGTAAATCGTTATTTCATATAAAATTTTGCTGTTGGAAAATGTGCATGTATTTATAGTTCATGTCGTTAAAAATTAAGTTTTATTGAAATTGCACAGTAAAGGATTTTTATAATCAGTTTTTAGCAAAATCTGAAGTAACATTTCGAATTGAACGATTTTCGATTAACGATTTGACGAGATGTGTTGAGATGCGAAGCTCAATGCCGTGCTTAATCTACTAATATAGAATAAGGAAATAAAAAATATTTAAGCATCATTATTCTCCTGAGTGAGAATACAACGATCGCGTTTTTTTAACAGCCAGACCCTGACCCACTGCGCCACAATATTTTTTTTTGTAATAATAAGTAAATTTTGTTACAGCAATTAAACGCATTAAACAAAGGAGAAGAAGAAGATGAAACTATAAGTGTAGCAGAAATGAAATCTTTACTAGGATATGATGATAGTTTGAAGGAAGTAGCTGATTATCAATTCTACATCGCATATGACTTCTACGCTAAGAACAACTCCCATTTCCACCGTTCGCCGTATTATGGATATTACCAAGGTGAGCCCATATTTAAATTAAATAATTTTTTTGTTACAATTTTTTTTTGACGAGAATTTAGTGCTAAGTTCTGCACTCTCTGCTTTTCGTTGGAATTCTAGACATTACGTGTTGAGTTGTAGAGCTCAACTACGCATATCAAATCAAATCAGCTTCACGCTGTATCCCGCACACACCAGGGTAGGCAGAGGGAACCTAGTGTTAAGACACACCGTTAACCACTTTTGCCTCAACACCAGAGCGAAGAATTGAAAATATAAATGTTATTTACATTACAATATTTCATTTCCCCGAATGGGGATCGAACCCACAACCAGTACATTTTACTTATATTACTTTGATAAATGAAAACTTATACTTTCCCATCGCACCACTATAACCCCTTAACAATAACTTTATAAAATGAATCACTATGGTCGGTTAAGTTTGTTTATAAAATATTAATATATTAATATTAAATTTATTTTCTAAGAAAAACTATTTTTCTTCAAATTATATTAACAAATTGAAGTTTGAGATTGATCTTTTCTTAACTGGAGATTGATTTTTAATGCAATTATTTTTTTACCATTAGACAATTGAAGACTTTTGGGGCTTCGAACTTTAGAAACAGAATTAGATTTAAAATGAATGACTTTGTTTAAAATACAATATATTTTTATTATTTTGAATAACATTCAAATTAAAATTTTGTTACGCTCTAAACAAAAATCGAAATTTTAATAAGAATACTATTAAAGTTTATGAAAATACGATCTAACTAATAAATAAAATAAATAGATTAATATTTCTTTTGTTGCAGTTCCACATCCAAACAACCGTCTTTACACACCTCAACTAAACCACATCAGCATGAAAATGCCATCAAGTCCGCTATTACTGACACGCCCATCCCCCGACGGATTCTGCAACGCCTCAAGCATCGACGAGAGCTGCAAAGATGGGTACTGCGAATGCTCACACGTTTTATCAGTAAAGAAGAACTCAGTTGTTGAAGTCATTATAGTAGACGAAGGTGTAACATTTGATGCAAATCACCCTTTCCATTTACACGGCCATAATTTTAGAGTAGTCGGTCTTAGAAGGCTAGCAACTAATACAACTATTGAAGAAGTTAAGAAATTCGATGAAATGGGTTTACTGAAACGTAATCTGAAGAATGCTCCGTTGAAAGATACAGTGACTGTTCCAGATGGTGGTTATACAGTTATAAGGTTTAAAGCAGATAATCCTGGATATTGGCTTTTCCATTGTCATATAGAGTTCCACGTGGAAGTCGGTATGGCGTTAGTTTTTAAAGTGGGTGACCATAAGGATATGGCCCCAATACCCCATGATTTTCCAAGATGCGGTAATTACATGCCCGATAACATGCTAGAACATCAAACCAGTAAACCTGTTCTCAATGATAATCAAATAATTTCTATTAATCATTGGTGGCCTGTTATGTATTTGAATAGTACTTCGGCTTCCACAACTTTAAAATCATCTTTCGTAGTTTTATGGTTCGTGTGGCTATTCCAGCTAGTTATAGGCACTTAATGTGTTTATCTAAATTTATTATAGTTTATTTGAAAAAAATACTACATTTTCCAGTAGTGAGTATTAAAATACGAATTTGTACTTATTGTTAGTTTATATTTTAAGTATTTTTTTTATTTGTATTTATTCCAACTCATTTTATTAATTTATTTATTGGACAGTACTTATATTTTGTTTATTTATTTTGTATAACTATAGTTTCTATTGATTGTATCTTTCAAGATTTGAAATTTAGAGGCCATTATAAAAAGATTTTTTCATATATTGATTTGGATTTATTTTTAAAATTTCAGTTAATGTAGTTTTAGTAAATTTACTTATAGATTTATTCATCTTGCCAAATGTATGGACATTATGAATGTCATTTACGTATTACTATGATTATGTTCGACGTCGCTGATGATATGTGATATTATTTAGTTAAGTTAGTGTTAAGTTATTTGTATTAAAGCTGTTGTAAAATTAAAATAGGTCAACATTTTTCCTCTGAAAAATAAAATTGATTATTGCAAGTATTAAATGTTTTTTTTTTTTTCATTTTTTATCAATAAATTTATATTTCATTTTCTACGTGCTTTTTATACAAGCAGCTTAAAAGTTGCAAGTAAAATAATTTAATTGAATTGACATTAATACTTAAATTTTGAAACTCAACCACATTCTTCATAGATCTTTTTAGACAAAAATAATATATGGACACTCTTCCAAATTCTTAATACTAAATAATTTCAAGTACACAATTATACAGTAATTAGGAAAACAACTAAACAGTTTTCACCGTTACTTTTAATAATAGTCAAAATAATGAAAGTTCATTATTTTAAGAACTAGCTCCATTCTCTTCAAATTAGAAGAAAATTTAAAGTTGCATAGGGGGAGCTGTAAGCCTTATTTCGTAAGGTACGACACTATCATTTCTAGATCCTCGAAGTTGCTTTATTTGTATATAAAATTCCTCATTTATTTCCAAAGATATCCGAAACATCTATACGAACTAGGCGTAACAATGATAGGTTGTGGCTACCTAGCTTAAAAAGCAGTACTTCAACTAAAAGTTTATTATGTAGCGCAGCCAAAATATTCAACAAAATCCTGTTTAATTAATTGTGATTGACATATTTTATATCGGAGATTGATTGACTTTTAATTTAATTTATTAACACATTTTAAAAATCCGGAGTAACTCGAATCATAGATACAGAGTAGGCATAGCGTCTGATACGGTGTAAATCCGACGGTTTTGGGTTCGACTGCTACTTGGAGAGTCGAGAGTGAATTATTTTTATTTCCTTGCTTTGGTAACAAGGTTTACGTCACCCAACTTGAAATATGTGCGCTGCGTGGAAAACGAAGTCTATTAAGGTTCCCTCTGATACATGCAAGATACAGCATCTTCAATTCTTCTTTGTAAAGCTAAAAAACGTACAAGTACTTATTATTATGAGACCAGTTGTGGCTTAGGAGCACAAAGTGTGACTGTAAATGTGACAGGTTGTGGGTTTGATCCCCACTCGAGGAATTGAAATATGTATTTAAATGTATATTCACATTTTGTCGCTCTGGTATCGAGATAAAACGCGGCTCTACATGCTATGCCTCCAGAATTCGTCGAAAAGTGGGGAATGGAGTGTCTTAACACTAGGTTCCTTTTGTTTACTCTGCAGTGAGCGGGATACAGTGTGAAGCTAATTTAATTTGATTTTTTCTTACTTATTATTCTTATTAATTTGTTTTATAAACACTATTCGATTGCGAAAATTTATTATAAAAAAACGTGAAACGATAATTTGGACAACTCTAAAGTTTAATTTTGTTTGAATATTATAAATGAGCAATGTCACCGCCAAGTTAAATAGTAAAAGTGTAATATCAGGCGCTTTGAAATATTCTGGACAATATAAAGTTATTTGTCTGCTCTAAGACGTTATTTAATATCGTATTGTGATAAGTTATATTAATGTCAAAGTATTTCAATGTAAATTACAATAAGTAAAAGTAAATGGATATAAGTAAAATATACATTATTTTAAATTTAGAGTGATGGAACTCAATACTGAGCTTTTTTTTTCTTACTAGAGCAAGCAAATGAGAATAATTCATTTTTCCTAGTGGAAATCGAACCCTTAACCGACTGCATAGATTAATATTCTCAGTAATTGATCAAATGAAACAAATATATTCTGAGTGAAATATTTGGTCTAGCCCAAAAAGGAAGGCCGTCGTGGCGGACAGCGTAGTTCCAACGCCGCTCTTTGCCTAGTTACCAGAGGAAAATTAAAATATTAAACTTTCCTCGAGTGGGAATCAAACCCATTACCTGTCACGTTTACAGCTGTGCCCTTCCGCCACGACTGCTGTCAAACTCATACTAAAAAATGCCTTACAAGTAGTCTAACGAGAGAAATTACAAAACTTAAATTTCATATATAGTTAGTTACAATATGCATTTAAATACATAAAAAAATATATCCAAAAAGCATTGGGCTCGTCCGGGATTTGAACCCGGGACCTCTCGCACCCTAAGCGAAAATCATACCCCTAGACCAACGAGCCAGTTACATAGTGAGTTCAAAATAAAAATACTAATTCATTTGCTTTCTCTTATTCAATCGAGTTTTAACTCGATTAATAACCGAGAACTGGTTTTAACCAATTCTCGGTTATTAATCGAATAGTAATTCTTTATAATAGTAATGTAACTCTTTATAATTGGCTAGTGTTCCGCCCGCGGCTTTGCCCTCGTTGATTGTCTACTTTTTAATTACTACTTTAATACTTTTTTTTATTTTCTCTCAGATACTCTAATAAAATATTTATATGTATAAAAATATCTCTTGAATTAGTTTATTAGTAATAGTAATACATTCAAATCAATTGCGTAGTTGAGTAAAGTTATAAATTAAATTTATTTTATTTAGTACTATAAAATTATATACTGCATTTTTTATATATGTATTTTATATTTTTTTAGCTTCACGCTGTATCCTGTGTAAGAGTAGTTAATAGACAGAGGATACTTAGTGGTAAGACACTCTGTTCCCCAATTTCCATCTTCCTCAATTCTGGAGCCATTGTGTATTGAGTGGCGGAACTCAATGCCTCGCTTTGCCTCGTTAGCGAGGAAATAAATTAAATAAAATTAGCTTCACGCTATATCCCGCACACAGCAGGGTAGGCAGAGGGAAACTAGTGTTAAGACACTCCGTTCCCCACTTTCTGCCGAATTCTGGAGGCATTGCGTGTTGAGTGGCAGAACTCAACGCCGCGCTTAACCTCGACACCAGAGCGAAGAAATGGAAATATAAATTTAAGTAAATATTTCATCTCCTCGAGTGGGGATCGAACCCACAACCAGTCGGTTTTGCAGTCACACCTCGTACCGCTGCGCCACGACCGGCCTCATGACCATGACAATGAAAATACTAAATATTTAATTTCCTCAAGTGAGAATCGAACTCACAACGCATGCGCTGCGTCACGTCAAGTATTGCTTTATTATTTCTATATAAATATTTTTCAAATTTAATCAAGACAGCAATCTTACAAAAGCTGGAAACTTCGATTCGCTTTTATGAAAAAACAACGATTGGCTGTTCATATTATGTAACAATATTACTTTAATATAGTAGTAAGGCCAGTCGAGAGGCACAAGCGTGTGATTGGAAACGCGACGGGTTGCTGGTTCGATTCCTACTCGTGGAAGTGAAATATATAATGTTTTTATTTGCTCGACCTGGCAACGAATGAAATCGAGCCATTGTGCTCCACCACTTTGCCTATCCTGCTAAATGCGAGATGTAGCGTTAAGTTAAAATGTGTATATAGATACAGAAAGCTACAAATTACAATAAAACTGCATTTGTATTAGTAAAATGAAGCAGTCTCCTTCATTCATATTCTCTGCAACATTGTTGGACAAATGGAAAACATTTAAGAGAATCGGTATATATTATATGATTTTCTAACATAATTTGTGAATATTAAGTTTTGAGTTGATATGAGAGATGGTGAGATATATTTTTTAGCTCACGCTGTATCATACACATAGCAGAGCAGGCAGAGGGAACCTAGTATTAAGAAACTCCGTTCCCATTATGACACTTCCGTTCCCCAATTTCTGCTAAATTCTGGAGATATTGTGTGCTGAGTGGTAGAACTAAACGCTGTGATTTGCCTCGTTAACAGAGCGAAGAAAATTATTTACAAATATTAATTTAGTTCTTCTGCTTATATATTAGGTCTAATCGAACTCACAACCGCCCCACGGCGTTCTAAATAAATACTAATAACTTAATTCGCTCTATTTCTGTACAGATCTCTTCTAATAAATAAATTAAATGTACATACATATAAAATGGCGTAGTATAAAGCCCTATACTTTTATTATCCAATAGGCATATTTGTACCAATATGATACAATAGTTATAAAAGGTTATCAAATTTAATCATGTCTACAAAATCCTGAAACGTATTTCGGTTCTTCATCTCCCAAGGCTCATTTCATCTCTACGAAATCGTTTAATCCGATAAAGGAATTTTCTTTAGTATTAGATGATTAGATATGACCACTATTGTAGTGGTCATCGCTCTTATTCAACAGGGGTCTCATGTTGGAGTTATCATATACAGTATCATATATGTATATCATATACAGCAGGGTAACCTAGAGGGAACCTAGTGTAAGGACATTCTGTTCTCCACGCACCGCCCAATTTTCGAGCTATTGCATGTCGAATGGCGGAACTCAACGTCGCTCGTTTGGTTTTATGAGCGAGGAAATGAGGAAAGTAGAATTATACTTAATATAGTATAGTAATGAAGGGGGCCCCTAAAATCTATATTAAAGGGGGACCCTTAAAACTTATACTTAGGTCACTAGTCCCAGGCACTGTTTTAGGCAACACACCACGAAGCGTGCTTTCCACGGTGAATCCAGGGAATGATAATTATTTCTCATTTAAAGTCCATTTTTTACATATTCATATAACTCTTTTCTTTATTAATAAATTAATATAGGGTTGTTTAAGTTTTCATACGTAATATATGCTTGAGGCCAGTCGTGGCGCAGTGGCACGAAGTGTGACTGTATAACCGACTGGTTGGGGGTTCGATCCCCACTGGAGGAGATGGAAATATTTACTTAAATTTATATTTCCATTTCTTCGCTCTGGTGTCGAGGTTAAGCGCGGCGTTGAGTTTTGCCACTCAACACGCAATGCCTCCAGAATTCGGCAGAAAGTGGGGAACGGAGTGTCTTAACACTAGGTTCCCTCTACCTACCCTGCTATGTGCGGGATACAGCGTGAAGCTGATTTGATTTTTTTTTTGATTTTATATATTCTTATATGTGTATCTTGAAGGTGTAAATTTCAATATTATTTTAATTTCAGTTACACGTTACGTACGATGAAACTTTGAGTCGGTCTTGCAAAGTTATGAATATTCAGTAAATTTGTTCACTGTTTGCTAATTTCATCTGCATTTGATCTTATGCATTTCAAAGTTATATACTTTAGAGTTCACTATTAGATAGCGCCAATGGTAGAATAGTAGAGCCCAGATATTCGTTATTTTATAAAGCCTGAAAGCTTCTGAGCATTAAACCCAACACCTGTAAATACTACTAGGGAATGAGGATCTTTGGTGGTTACTTCGGCTGTTTTTTTTATGGAAAAGACAAGGCAAGCGAGCGTTTGGATCACCTGATAGTGATTGATCACCGCCGCCCACGACCCCGTGCATCACCAGAGCTACAGGTGCGTTGCCGGCCTTTGAGGTGAAGATAGATGCGTTTTTTAAAGATACCCATGTCATATCGACCTGGAAACACTACCGCGGGTAGGCCATTCCACTGTTCTGTGGTGTGCGGAAAATTCCTACGAAACCGCACAGTTATTAAGTAAATAAGATGCAAATATTACCTAAATATCAAATATTATAATCCACACTAATATTATGAAGCTCAGTAGTTTGCTTGGTTTTATGTGCTTTTCTTAGGAATTATTAATAGTTTATTTGCTGTGGAACACTTATACCTACGGCTAAAGTTACTTCGGAAATTTAAAATATTTAATAGAATTTTTGATTTGAACTTGAGGCGAAACCATAGGTAAAAGATATTAAGTACAGTACGGTTAACGAGTCGTGGCCGCTCTCTGTGAATACCGATTGAACAATGCACAACATTTAAACCTAAATTCAGCGTGGGCAAGACTCGTTGACCGGACTGTATGATATACATATATGTACTCTTTATATTGAGTAACCGTGTAAGTGAAAGTTAACACGTACCGGATTTCGTACGAAATTTATACTTATATTCAAGCTATGTAGCAGCTGGCTCGTTGGTCTAGGGGTATGATTTTCGCTTAGGGTGCGAGAGGTCCCGGGTTCAAATCCCGGACGAGCCCAATATCTTTTTGATAAAACTTTTTGCAAAATATTATTTTATATAATATTAAAATTCTTTTTTCATGAGTATGTAATACTACATACATATACAATGTATTTAGTTACTTAGTTTAGAGCGTAATATTGCAAATTATGTTTTTTATTTCTAAATTATCTAATCTTCAAGAATATTCAAATAAAACTATCGCTATCATCAGAAGTTTTATACAAAGAACAATCTTTATATTTTTTTTATCTTCACGCTGTAATCCACATATAGCGGAGGAGGCAGAGGGAACCTGAGCACATAATGTTAACACAATTCATTCCTATCATGAATTATACATATCATGAATTCTCGAGGCATTGCCTGTTGAACCTCAATATACTTTAATAATAAATCTTTATATGTTATGCACTAGTAAGATTTCAAACGTACCGTTATTAATAACAAATAAAATATGTATTGATAATCCGATGGATTTTCTACTCTTGAAGTACGCTGATGTAACGCATAATTAGTTAGATACCTACGAAAGATGCCTGGGCGCAGGCGCAGACTCGATAATGTGGCGGAAACTGGGACGGAGTGTCTTAACACTAGGTTCCCAGGTTCCCTCTGCCTACCCCGCTCTGTGAAAGATATAGCGTGAATCTACCAAATTCGTTTTTTTACCTAAACCATGACTAATGAATCGCTGTTCCAAATAAAGCTAATTCCAAAACTGTCGGAAGCAATTACATTGGATACAAATTTATTAATAGAAAACAGCAAAAATTACAAAAATCTCTGCAATTCATTTTGGAAAGACCTTTTCTACCCAATTAAAGAATCTAAAATGGGCGTTAAAAACGAATTGCAAGAATTAAGATAGTAAAGGAAGGTTCTAAATCAGACTCAGAAAGGGCGCAATAAATATCTGTGAAAGATAGACGGCCTTTTTGGTTAAATGGTGAGAAAATAGGTATTGTTGCTTTATCGTGATTTGGCGTGCGTTGGTCCTGGGAGAGTCTTTTAAGCTTGTATTTAAGACAAAACATGCTGTTAAAATTTTAAAATATGATTTCTCATAAGATTCAAGGAAAATTAAGTCTCAAATTTTGTTTTGGATTAAAAGAATCTCAAAGATTTTGGTCAATAAATATTATAAAACTATCCTATCTATACGATTGGAGAGTTCGACTGTGATTTCAAGTAATCGTATTTTTTCAAGTATACATATTGGTTACGATACCAAAATAAATTATTTAAATTTTTGTTCGTTTATCTGTTTTTCGGTTTGCTCGGACTAATATCCGGAATAACTGCCTCGTTTTCTATGGGACTAACACTAAAAGACAGAAGGGATTGTGGAGCAACATACAGGTTACTTCTTATCCTAGAATCCTTTCGGAATCAGGATTCATGCAGGAAAACCGCCTTCATAGTGCACGCATATATTACGTCTACTTAGATTAATGTGAAATAACTATACATTTTTCTAACAAACATACCTAACAATTTTAGCGAGCAAAATCAAATAAAGTATCAAAAGATTTAAACAACACATAATTTAAGTTTATCATAGAATGCATAACCATACTAAAATAATTAATCAATTTTCTATAAATATGTTAAATAAATTTATGGTTCAGGAAGGCGAAGCCGCGCGTGGCCGCTAGTTCCAATATATAATATGCATACATAACAAGGATTTATATGTGTTATGTATATATAAGCTTAGTAATAATGCAAACTGGGTGTACCAGTTCAGCTAACAATTCATTTATTATGTAAAAGCGGAAATTGAAGTCGCCATAACCCGATTGCGTTTCATATTTTAATAACAGAAGATGCAATTATTCTACATTCTGTCGTCACGAGAGGTCCTTGGGAAATAACATTTTAATAAAATGCCTCGCTTTCTGCTTTTTCAATAAATAATATTAATTAAATATCAGTGAAGCGCCTGTTATTGGAATGCAAGCTGCTGGTGATCTGCTCGAGAACGAAGAATTCGGTGACTTTTAGAGACTGTCCAATTATTATTGTCTTTTTTTTTCTTTTGATCTTTTTGCCAGCCTTGTTTTTTTATTTTCAGTAGAGATAATTGGTCATGGTAAAAAAATAACTAAATGTCCTTCATAAATTTTATTTTTTCTGAATAATAAATTATTTTTTAAATAATACATCTCTTCTAGAAAATAAATACATTTCGTATAAGTATTGGGGCCTCTATTTTACTTCCTTATGTGGATTTTCCAAAATTTATCACTCTGAATATAATTTTACAGTTTTATATTCTAAATTTTCTTGCAAAGAAGAGTATTTTTATTCGGATGTATTCTTTTCGTATTTTTTATATCACGTATCTATAGAATTTTTCTTTTGAATGAACCAGGATTTGAACCTATAACCATATTGTTAACGGTTTCTATAAAACCACCAGTAGATTATACATTAATTTAAAGTTTCATAGGTATCGATTCAGCAGCACTCAGAAGCAATACTGTATTAATATTATAACAGTAGTATAATTATGCATACTAAATTACTCTATTAACGTTGACATCTCGTGTTTACTGGTGCCTGTATATCAAAATTGATAATAACCATAAATTAATGTATAATAGAGTCCGTCTTGGTGTATTAGTACAGCGTCTGTCTGTAATGCGATAGTTGTGGGTTCAATCTTTATTCAGGAAAACGATTATATAATTTATTTTTATTTTTGACTCTGACAGGCAAAGTGCCGCGTTAAGTTCTGCTAATGTCTTGATAAGGAGCGGTGCTTGTTGAACGGAGTGTCTTACCACTATTCTTCCTCTGTCCTGCTATATGCTACCGTGTTGCTGGTTCCTTTTCCGTAGTTAAGACTATATATTTACGATAAGGGTAAGAGAGACGGAAGTGTAGCGATCTAGTTTTGAATATTGTGAGGTTATGTTGAAATGTTTGTATTAAACATGCAGATAGCAGTTCCCGGATTAGATTTTAATCCGGGGATAATACTTGGTATTAAATTCCATCATATAGTAGCGTGTATCTAAACCTCTCTTACTTAGTAAGTACCCTTACTTGTAAGTGTTTATAATAAAAAATAAATTTAAATCTATACGTAGTAGACTTTTAAATTTATTATTTTCTCCTAGGTGGAAATAGTTCTTTTATCCTAGGTGGTAAGAGTTCTACAACTCAACAAGTCGCCAGAAAGTGGGGAACGGAGTGTCTTAACATTAGGTTCCCTCTGCCTACCCAGCAGTGTGCGGGATGCAGCGTGAAGCTGATTTATTTATTTTTTAAATGTGTATCTACTAGATATTGCTATGGATCGAACCCACAACCAGTCGATTTTACAGTCACACTGCCTCTGCGCCACGACTGGCCTCAAATAATAAAAAAATAAATTTATTTAACATAATACCTATATAATAAGCTTGAAATAACATATAAGCTCTTTAGCTTATATGTTATTTCATCTTATTAGATGCTTTCATCTACCATCGAATGTAAGATATAATAATATAAGGTGTAAATTTCACAGTTTCAATATGATTAAACTTTTGGTTATTCTTGTTAGCGATATGAATATTCAATGCCACGACGAACGTTGGCCGGGGCGTGTTCTAGCTGCATCTGCTGGTTTAGTTGGGAAGTAAAATACGTGCTTTGTGGTTACACCGCCGACACGTTATACAGGGTGTACTGAGGGATGTCTTAAAACTGTGACGTTTCTTGTTTAATAGTTGGTTGCCGCGGTTGTTTTGATTTTCAATTTTTATACTGTGTTTTTTTCTTATTTAGTATCTCATATGTTTGGTTTCAATTTTGTAAATGCACGCTGTATCTCGCATATAGAAGAGTAAGCAGTGGGAACATGGGAACCGATTGTTAAGATTCGTCGTTCCCATTATGACACATTAACGTGTTTAGTGACGCTTGATTTGATGGTTTGCCTCGTTACCAGAGCGTGTAAATGAAAACTAAATACTTCAATCCCCGAGATGGGATCGAATACATAACTAATCTTGTCCATCGTGTAGTAGTACCCCTGCGCCAGAGCTGACCTAAAACTAAAAAAATCTTTAATGTGTTAATAATGAAGTATTTAATATATTTTATTTAAATTTACAAGATTTTTAATGCCCTGTATATCTTATTATAAATGTGCTTTCTTCAGTGTGGAATATTTTTAAATATTATTAACGTTAAAAATACGTTTCCCACAAATATATATAAATAAACAGCATTATCTGTTGCCAAATTATAATTCTTAGCAAATTACCTTTGTGTTGCCGGAATTTGTAAAAGTCGTTCTACAGAGATGTTAACAATATAAATAAATTGTAACAAATCGTTGAAGTTGTTATATAAATAAAATGTTTAATAAATTCGACGTCGCTTAATGAGATCATACATCTTAGTGGTCAGAGCAATTGGATAGTGCTTTCAAGAGACGCGAGTTCAAATCTCACTCAAATTGTTATAAACAAAAAAGACAAATATTTTTAAGATTGCTATAAATATTTAAAAACTCTTTGCCTCTGACAAAAAGCTAATAAACAATCTTATTTCTTAATTACTACAATTCAAAGCCGAAACCAAAAAAAATCTTATTATTTAATTAGGCAATTACAAACAATTTTGTATCGTCAAGTTACATAGAAATGTCAGTCATGTCAGTCGTACAAGACCAACGGTTCGGAAGTTCTGCCATCCGAGCCGGCTGTAGTTACTAAATCAGCTTCACGCTGTATCCCGCACACAGCAGGGTAGGCAGAGGGAACCTAGTGTTAAGACACTCAGTTCCTCATTTTCCACCGAGTTCTGGAGGCATTGCGTGTTGAGTGCCGGAACACAGCGTCGCGCTTTGCCTCGACACCAGAGCGAAGAAATGAAAATATAAATGTAAATAAATATTTCACTTCCTCGAGTGGGGATCGAACCCATACCCAGTCGATTTTACAGTCACACTTTGTGCCCCTGCGCCACGACTGCCCTCGGTAGTTACTAAAATTACCATTATAAAAATCCACCCCTAATCACAACGATTTGGTTTGACGAATATGACCTCGTCAACTTTCCTTATCAAAAGTCGAAAAATGCTGATAAATCGCTGGGTAATTTACTTTTACCCTACAGCGTTGTTTTAGATGAAATAATGTTGAATTTTTAATATAACATTTTTTTTATCTTTTACGTGATACGTAAAAAATACATTTAACGAAAAGATATCTTTTTAAGGAAGGAGTATCATAATATTTAGTGGTCTTGAAATAGAGTAAGGGTACTTGAGAGAATTAATTACGAATACATATCTACATTCCGTCTTTTATAGTATACTAACGCGATGCGTTAAGCTCCGCTATTCATTTATTAAGACATCATGTCCACAGTTAAAACCGAGATATTGCATACCTGACGCATGGACCTTAAAAAGAAGTTTTTTATTTAGCACTCAATCTACTGTTGTATACATTAAAAAATGTTCAATAATTTCTTTATTTCTCATTGTAATAGTAAATGATCTGGCGGAACTCAACACCGAATATCGTCTAATTAAAAAAAACCAAAACAAAATCCGTATTTTACGTAAAATGTCATATAGATTAGTATAGCTCCAAAGACTGTAGAAGCTACATCGATTAAATACATTCAGACTTCACCAAGGTGGACTTGTGAATTTACTATTTCTTAGATACGGCAAAGGAACTCCAATCTTGAGCTTTATTAACTTTAATCATTTTCATCTAGCTTTTACCTCTTTCAGTTTAAAATTGAACAGCTTTTTGAGATTTTAATTTTCTAAAGTTTATAGTATAAATAATTATGTTTCTTTTTTCAGTTTGCTTTGTTTTTCTCCGTATATTAGAGAAGTCAGAAAGATGTTAACTTCAAACACTCCATTCTCCGTTATTAAAGCCTAATTTGCATAAATCAATTAAAAAATATGAAAATAAGGCAACGTCATGAACATATTATACGCAGTTTTTTAAAAAAGCACTACACCAAAAGTCAAAAATTTTGTTTGAAATATCTGTTTGTAGATACTAATTTTCTTACATAGTTACGATTTCCAATCGACATTTACTACAGTAGGTGTCGATTGGTGCAATAACAAATTATATAATATCTCTATAGTACATTTTAGGTTACTCTAAGTAACATCTCACATCCATAGGTGATTATTTTATATATTTCACTTATTACCCACACCACGTTTTTACTAAATGGATCAGAAAAGAAAACTTAATTTCCCAGAGTGAAGTCAAAATTTACTAACCGAAATGGTCGTGAGTTCGATTTTTATTCGGGGGACATGACAAAGCTCGAAAACTAGGCGTTGAGTGGGGGAGTGTCTTAACACTCGGTTTCCTCTACCTCCCATGTGTAATACATCTGAAGCTTAAACAGAATATTAAAAAAGAATATTATTATAACATTATAAAGATTAACGCGAGTAAAATCGAGTGAACCTCTAGTATAATAATAATATTAAATTCGAAACAACTTTACTGAAAAAGCCTCTTAGAATGCAAGTCATGTGGTTTGTGTCCCCATCTTCGTTGTGAAGCGATGTTAAAATTCCATTATCTGCCTTTATTAAAGCACGCTGAGGTTTTAAAAATGATAACCTATTTTAAGGAGGGTGGAGATTAATTTAAAAATGTTAAACTTGCGTTAAAATTTTTTGATATTAAAAATTCAATTAAAAGATATAGGAAAAGTTTTAAAAAAATTGAAAACTTGTATGAAAATTTATAATTAAAATCTACAAATAATAAAAATATAGTCGTGTACTAAAAGTGGTATCAAAATATTAACACGTTTACTTGCCAGAAGTAAAAATATTAAATTACACCAAAAAAATAAATCAGCTTCACGCTGTATCCCTCACACAACAGGGTAGGCAGAGGGAACGTAGTGTTAAGAAACTCAGTTCCCCACTTTCCGCCAAGTTCTGGAGGCATTGCGTGTTGAGTGGCGGAACTCAACGCCGCGCTTTGCCTCGACACCCGAGCGAAGAAATCAAAATATAAATAAATATTTCTTTTCCGTGGGATCGAACCCACAAGTAGTCGATTTTACAGTCACACTTTGTGCCCCTGCGCCGCGACTGGCCTAAATTACACTAAAATAGCTTTATATTATAAACACTAGCTAACTACATATCATTTAATATTAAGAAGATTTTTCTAAGCTACACATGCCTTTCTCTATTTTCTGCTCGAATTCCAGGCAATTCACATTGATCACCAAAACTCAACGTCGCACTTTTGTCACATCAGAGCGGATAAACGAAAATAATTAACTGCTCTAACTGGGAATCGAACCCACAACCGCAACGACCATGATACTTTTTTCAGCTATATCAACAGAATACTATAGATTAAATTCTACATATAACAGGATAGGTACCTCGTATATCAATGGCTTAACAACACTAAGCGTTCATTTGCATTTAAATGTAACTCGATGGGTCTCTGACATGACTCCGACATGAGGATTTCATTAAATAATTCACAGCAATTCGTGTTCAGCTCAACCGCCTCCGGTACTGTACTACAAAACTGTTTGGCAAACTAAGAAACTAAATTATTGAATTATGAATATATTATGAAGCAAAGTAAAGGAGATTCTTGTACCTTAGGACACTTTTCTTCAACCCCAAACATTTTCTATTATGAGTAACTTGAAGTATTGAGTTTTTATATATCACATCCTATTAATATTAATGAACACACATAGAACTACTAAAAAATATATTTTTTAGTAGTAAAATATATTTTATCCAACGTTTTGCACCTTGAGACAGTGACGAAGTATGTTTATACGAAAACTTTATTGCTTTGCCTTAGAATATCAAAAATGTTTTTAACCACTAAACCACTTTAAAAAGTCGTTACGACGAAGGATAAGAAAAAAATAACATATAATATTTTTATTTATGTTATTATGTGTAGACTTTCTTCTCAGCTTCACGCTGTATTGCGCACAAAGCAGAGAAGGCGGCGATAACATAGTAATAGGACACTCCGTTCGCACTTTTCACCGAAATCTGTAGGCATTGTGTGTTGATTGGCGGAATTCAATGCCGCGCTTTGCCTATTTACCAGAGCGAAGATGTATTAAATATTTCATTTCGTCGAGTGGGAATCGAACCCATAAACTGATATGTTTACAGTCGCATGCCTGTTATTCATTTCGGTATAACTATTAGGGCGCTTCAAATATACTATGTGTTATATAGGAACAGCTTATTTCCCATATCAATACTGGCAAAGCTGATATATTAAAGCCGATTGCGGCGCAGGGGCACAAGCGTGTATCTGTAAACGCGACAGGTTATGGGTTCGATCCCTATTTGAAGAAATGAAATATTTAATATTTTCATTTCTTCGCTCTGGTATCACAAATAATGTCTTCAGAATTTAGCGGAAAGTGGGAAGCGGAGTCTTTTAACACTAGGCTCCCTCTGTCTAACCTACATGCGAAATACAAATTAAAGCTTGATCTAATACATTTGGATTAGGAACCTACGAAACTAAAACGGAACTAGAACCTTGAACTTTTAAAACTTTTTCCTCGCTTACTTTTATAACATTGTCGTACAAACAGCTGATCAAAAGGATTTTATCAACAACACCGCAGCTAACAGTTACCATGTTTTTTTCTCCTTTATCTAATACAAAATATATTCTTATTAGGATGAGGACATATAAATCCCTTATCCAATCTTAGAAAATAATAGAAGCAAACTTGTGCAATAGAGATCTTATCTCGAGGGAGGCTGTACATCACAAAAGTAGGCCGGACGGTATCAGCTTTGGAGAAATATATCCCTCAAAATATCATTTCAACATCTTTTGCCTATTATTATTGAATGATTGGATGCTTTTTTGAAACTCTTAAGACGGATTAATCAATGTACCTATAATACTAAAATAATCTGGTTTAAGAATATCATTTTTATAAGTGTTTAGAAAATTCTATGATATTATTTTTTTATAAAACTTAAATGATCTTTACTAATAACATTTTTATCTTTCAAATTTGCAATTTTTTTCAGCTTCACGCTGTATCCCGCACATATTTTGTTTCTTTTTTTAGTTTTCATCATTTTTCATCATACATTTGATAGTAGACTAGACGAATGAATATGGAGCTCCTCTTTTCATCTGCTCTCAAATTTTTACCTAATATTCGTTGGAATGTAATATTTGTTTATTTTTTGCCACCGTGGCATAATAAGACAGTGTCTGACTGTACTGCGGTGGTTGTGAATTTGATCGCCACTCGGAGTGATAATTATATTTAACTAGTGGCCGCACGCAGCTTCGCCCGCTTACCCTTAGGCGTGAATTCTAAAAAAACCACAAAACACGTGTTCAATAAAATATTTTTAACAGTCTGAATTCATTTTTTTATAAAAATCGGTGGCGATTTAAAGAGTTTTCTATATAAACTTTCAACTCCTTATTTGAACCTTTAGGAAGTGAATTAAAATTTTTCAAAATCCCTCCTTAGTGGATGTCCAGATTATCGAAATAAATATCTGTCCAAATTTCACGTTTCCACCATCAGCGGTTACGGCTGTGCGTGCGTCTTACCTCAGTCAGTCAGGTACATGCCCTTTTATATATATAGATAGATTAATCGAACTTCTCTTATCTGGTGAAAAAAAATGGAAAACTCTCACTTTTCACCACACAATGTCTAAATAAAACAAAAAATAGAGAACGGAATGTTTGTTATACGCCAGAGATGCGTGAAGACGAAAAGTTGGATATGATATTATGATTACCAGCACCAAGTCTTTTGAAGTTATCATAGTTTGAGACATTTAAAACTTTTTAAATTAATTGTAATTAAAACTTTGTATATTTGGGTTAATTCAGAAAAGTTTTTAGTATATAAAGTAATTAAATATTTACCGTGAAGCTTTTTTGGATGTTTGAAGAATATTTTGAGTATGTAAAAGAATTGAATACATCATATGTAGGTTTTTTTTTGCTTCACGCCGTATCTCGTATCGTGAAGCAAGATTTTGAAGCAAGATTCCAATCTTAGAACATAGTGTTAAGACACTTCTGTTCCTCAATTTCTGCCGAATTTTGAGGCATTGTGTGTTGAAAGTAGTGGAACTCAACGTCGTGACGTTGAGTCGGTCGTCGTCCGAGGAACTGAAAATATATTTTTTTTCATTCCCCTGAGTGAGATCGATCCCACAACTCTCACGTTTACAGTAGCACGCTCTTGCCCCTGCGCCACGACGGCCTTTCGGCCGGACTACGGACTACGAACTGTGTACGACTGTGTATTCCATATTCACAATTATAAGACTAGACGGTTTCTAGTCTTATAATTGTGAATATGGAATACACAGTCCTTTGCTTCAGTTAAAAATCACTGCACATTACCATCTTCAAATAAAAATCCACAAAAAAAAAAAAACAATTTTAAGTGTTACCAAATCAAATAATGTAATTTGCAATTTCCATCATAAATTTTAATTATAGCAACCCCTCCAACATAATTTTTATCGTATGTACACTTCCTCCAGAGTAACAAATTAAGACGGGATAATGGAAATTACTTAACTTAACGTGACCTTACAACTTCGCTCGCCTTTATTGTTTCACGGGAGCACTCAGATAGGTCATTAAAGTTGTTTTCCATAGAAAAAAAATGATAAAATAAAATAAATAAATTAGCTACACGCTGTATCCCGCACACAGCAGGGCAGAGGCTTAGAGTACCTAGTGTTAAGATACTCCGTTCCCTACTTTCTGTCGGATTCTGGAGGCATTCCATGTTGAGTGGCAGAACTCAACGCCGCGCGTTGCCTCTGCACCAGAGCGAAGAAATGTAAATATAAATTTAAGTAAATATTTCATCTCCTCGAGTGGGGATCGAATCCACAACCAGTCGGCTAAATAGTCACACTTTGTGCCCCTGCGCCACGACTGGCCTAAAAAAAAATAGATAATAATCTTATAATCCAGTATTATTTAAATATCTCAATTTCACTCGCTGTAAGAAAAACATTGTTTATTCAATACAATAAGAATAACAGAAGAAATAAAATAATAGTAACAAATGTATTGTATTTGTTTATCTGACATTTTTAGATTTTGTTTTTAGAAATTAACAGAAATGTTTAGTATTCAAGGAATTAGTCAGCTCTTTACTGAACTTTACTACTGCCACTGCTTTTTCTTTAACAAAAACCTTTTAGATAAAAAATTTAGTTTGTAAGTTAATATCAACATCAAGCTCAATCAAGGTGCATTTTACATAAAATTCTGCACGCCATCAAAACCTACAAGGTAACCCTAAGGTTCCTTGGACTTACAGTTATAAAATTTTGCGTAAAGTAAGTACTTACATAATAAAACAAAGGAAAAAATCCGAAAAGTGAAAAATTACAGTATTTGATAGAAAAAAATCATTACAAACTTATAATAGTAGTTGATTCCATACAAAACGAGTGCATGTGCCCGCAAATTGAGTGGGTATGTGGATGAAATTGAGAGTGAGTGAGAGCTCATATTTGACTAGTGGTTTTAGCTACATGACGTAAGTACGTCGCACGTAGCAGGGTAGGCAGAGAGTATTAAGACACTCTTTTTTCTGCTTCCCGCTCAATTTACGAAATATTGCATGTTGAATGGCGGAAATCAACGCCGCGCTTTCACTAACCAGATCGAGAAATAGAAAATCATTCGCCCGAGTGAGAATCAAACCCACCACCACCGCATTTATTGTCAAACAGAGTGTCGCTGCGCTACGTCGCCGGCCTCTACGAAAAATGTAAAAAACTAGAAATTTTAGATAAAATTATAATGTAAATAAATTTCAATAATATTACTATAACTTTTAATATCTATTAACATTACTATGTCAATACTAACGGAAGCTGTTTAATATTTTAAATATTGAATGTTTGACTTTAACCCGCAGCGGAAATCGAATTCCTACTTGCGGTGAAAAGGGTTCCTCATAAATATTTACTCAATGAAGACTGTTTTAATGAATATTGTAGGGGTTGCTAAATGTATTTACTTCTTTCTTTTTTTTTCTTCATGTTGATTTCGCCATATACCAGTTACCCTGGCAAAGAGAACCTAGTGTTTAAGCATATTGTTCTCTACTTTTCGCCTTATTTTCTAGACATTGCGAGTTGAGTGGCGGAACTCAATACCATGATTTGTCTACCAAAGCAGAAAACTAAAAATAATTTAATTGTAATCATTTCCTCGAGTGGGGCTCGAACCCACAACTATCACAGAATTCGGCAGGAAGGGGGGAACACTAGGTTCCCTCTGCCTACCCTGCAGTGTGCGGGATACAGCGTGAAGCTATAAAAAACTATAATAATTAGATTTATTTAAGCATTTGGTACTATTAATATTATAGATTCTTATATTTAATTTAGATTTAAATTATTGATTTTATTGATTCCTTATTAATCCCGCACACAGCAGGGTAGGCAGAGGGAACCTAGTGTTAAGTCACTTTGTTCCCCACTTTCTGCTGAATTCTGGAGGCATTGCGTGTTGAGAGGCAGAACTCAACGCCGCGCTTTGCTTCAACACCAGAGCAAAGAAATGGAAATATACATTTAAGTAAATATATCATCTCCTCGAGTGGGGATCGAACCCACAACCAGTCAATTTTACAGTCACATTTTGTGCCCTGCGTCACGACTGGCCTTAATTTTATACATTCAAGAAAAAAACAATTCTAATATTTAAAAAAAACAATACGGCATTCGCTTTTATTTATGTAAATCAGTGGTTCCCAACCGGTGGTCCGCGGACCACCAGTGGTCCGCAGAAGCCTAAAAGTGGTCCGCGAACAATTTTAATTTTATGACTGGGGATGGTGAGGCGAAGGTTCTGTTTAATTATCACAGTTAATTTTTAATATACCTACATGCATAGTGGTCCCTGCTACCAAGAATGATATAAAAGTGGTCCTTGATCAAGAAAAGGTTGGGAACCCCTGATGTAAATACTGCTAGCGTAATAGTACGAAAATACATATGCTTAAGATAAATTTTACATAAGGCGGCCCCGAAAGCAGGAAAAGTTAATAAAATTTCACATTTTCACTTTTACAGTTTACTTTATTATGTTACGTCGTTCATATTATTAATTAACACATGAAAAAAATACTTCTATTTTACACAGTTCCTAAGCGAAAACCGATAGAGTATGTTTGTCAACTTTATTTTTTCTTAGATACTTAGAAATTTTACTAAATAAGATAAATACGTCACGCAATATAATAAAACGATATCGTATTAATTTAAAGTTGAATAATATTTAATAAAAATAAAAGTGTCTTAATAGGAACGGAGTGTCTTATCACTAGGTTCCCAGGTTCCATATATCTACCCTGCTATATGTGGGATGCAATGTGAAGCTGGTAGTAGTAGTAAATTAAAATTTTGACTATTAAATCCTTGGATTTTGTATTTGAATGAGATTACATCTCACCTAAAACTCTAGGGAAGGGCCGAATTTAACCCTCTAATTGACCATGAAACTTTTTAATTAGAATTTACAATACGGTCCAAACCTTTGTTAGTTCACTTTACCTACTTACTTTGTGGATTTATATAAACTATATCGATATTTTAACCTTAGTGAATGAATTTAAAGAATTAGTTACTTAAAATGATATGATAACAATTACGAATTTTAAATATTTTTTCGATAGTGTTTCTAAGGACCATTGTGAGGGTTTTTAACATAATTTTATAAAATTAAGTGACTTTTTAGAAAACATAAGAATTTTCACGTAGCCGGATTTGAACCCGCACCTCTTGGAAACCGTTCCTAAGTGTGGAGTAATTTTTTAAAAATGTAAAACATCTTCGCGAAACTATTCAATATACTTATGTTTTTAATATAAATGTTATAAATATAAAGAAAATCTTAAAATCACTTTATAAAAAAAATATACAAAAATAATGAATATAGAGGCCAGTCAAGTCAATATAGAGGCCAGACTGGTTATGGGTTCGATCCCCACTCATGGAGATGAATTATTTACATAAATTTATATTTCCATTTCTTAGCTCTGGTGTCGAGGCAAAGCGCGGCGTTGAGTTCTGCCACTTAACACGCAATGCCTCCAGAGTTCGGCAGAAGGTGGGGAATGGAGTGTCTTACACTAGGTTCCCTCTGCCTACCCTGCTGTGTGCAGGGTACATCGTGAAACATAATTAATATAATACAAGAATACATATTTACATTAACTAAAAATATCAAAACGACCTAAGCAAGTACGACAAAACCACGACCCTACATTCATACTTACTACTACCAAAAAAGATAAAATTTAGGATAACAAATATTGACTCAAATTCATCACGCAGATGTCCAGAACACAAAACACAGGCTAAAATACTGTTAATTCGTTTGAATTGTATAAGATGGCGGATCCCCGCATTGCGACGGAGCAGGATTTAACGTGACACCATGTTTACTTTAAAATATTGGCAAGATTGCCTTTCATTACGATCTACTTGATGTTACATTATATTATATTAGAAAATGCAACGCAGATTATGTTTTTATTGGCTTTTTTAAATAATATTTTTTATTCTTTTAGTATTTCGCCTTCTCGTCCTACGTATGTATGGCAGGGAAGCCTCAATTATGTTTTATATAAAGAAATATTAATTCTCATACGTACATTGTACATTTTCATTTTGAATATACTTTAATAATGTTACGTGTTGATGGCGGAATTGAATGCTGCACTTCACCTAATAAGAATGAAAGAAACAAAAATATTATTAAGTAATATGTACCTCTATTAATAATATGTTCTCGTATTTGAGGCCAGTGGTGGCGCAGGGACACAACGTCTGACTGTAAAATCAACTGGTGGTGGGTTCGCTCCTGTGTCGAGGCAAAGCGCGCCGCTGAGTTCCGCCACTCAACACGCAATGCCTCTAGAACTCGGCGGAAAGTGGGGAACGCAGTGTCTGAACACTAGGTTCCCTCTGCCTACCCTGCTGTGTGCGGGATACAGCATGAAGCTGATTTAATTTTGATTTAATTTAATATGTACCTACAAGGTAAAAGCATGAAGACCCCTCTGAGGGCAAGTATGAAGAGGTTGATAACAGTGGACAAGGCGAAAGAGATATGTCGAGACCGTAGCGATTGGCACTCTATTCTCTCTGACTACCCCGCAAGGGATAAAGCGTGAACTTAATTTAAGTTAAGTTACAAGGTCACCTCCCTTGAGCGTTGCTGGAATCTATGTTCCTCAATGATAATACTGAATAACTTTAACATGAAACACAGGCTTACCATTTAAATTAAGTGACCATCACCATTTAAATTAACTGATATTAACTTTAAAAAGTTATATAAAAAAAAATTACACTATACTATACAAATTAATTTTTTTAACAAAGACAAGCAAAGAAAAGATTACACAATAAAATCGTGGTAGAAAGACTTGTAAAGAGGAAGAAACAGTGAAATAAATCATTTAAAATAATGCCCGGGAACTCCGCTCAACTTAGTTTATAAGTTGTATAATTGATATTTTTATGAACTCACTTCCTCCATTAAAACTGCTTAACTACTAAAGCTCACGTAACTTTTATACTTAGTATATTTATAATTTGTTTTTAATTTTTTTGTAATTTTTGTTATAGTGAAATCACGCTGTATCCCTCATTCATTAACAACTTAACAGAGAGAACCTATTATAAAAAACACTTCGTTTTTTACTTTCCCGCACATTAAATATTCATGTAAAAAAATACAGTCCCGGAATTTGAACTCACATTCTTATCTCTTTTATGTTTTCTTTTCTTCTAAATTTATAATCTTACTTCTTCATCTGGAAATTCCTATACTACTTATTTAGAAAACGTATAAAAATTTATAGATAATCTTATAATATAAAAAAGGGGCCAGCCGTGGCGCAGCGGCACGAGGTGTCACTGTAAAACCGACTGATTGTGGGTTCGATCCCCACTCGAGGAGATGAAATATTTACTTAAATTTATATTTTCATTTCTTCGCTCTGGTGTCGAGGCTAAGCGCGGCGTTGAGTTCTGCCACTCAACAACCAATGCCTCCAGAATTCGACAGAAAGTGGGGAACTGAGTGTCTTAACATTAGATTCCTCTTCTACCCTGCTGTGTGCGGGATACAGCGTGTCAAAAAATCCTATACTCTTTATCATAGCTCTTTACAAAACTTTAATACAATCGATGAAAGCTCATGATGATAGAAGGTATTTATTAAAGAAATAATTGTTAATCACATAATTTGAAATTCAATTTTCTTTTTATTTTCTGCTAAATACTTAATTCGTTTTTTTTAATGGTAACTATTTTTATTTTTTATTATATATAGTTGTATTCTGGCTATCATTACGAGGGAAGGTATCAATTAACCACTTTGGTACAAATAGTTCCTTGTTGAGTTTCCCAATTAAACACAAATTTGACCGGAAGCTATGAACAAAGTGTCTTAACGCTAAACCTGTCATATAATTTACAGAGTAAAGCGTGAAGATAAAAAAAAACCTTTTTTTTTAATATTTTTAAAGTGTTATTCCATACTTAGCAAAGAAAAATATTTTCTAAATAAGTAAAAGAAATCTTATTAGAAATTTTATAACATGTATTTTTTATGCGAACACTACCTAAACCCTTGGGATGTATGTATATGAACAGGTTCGGATGTTTATGATGTAAAACTTTGTTGTTTAGTTTCTAACAATAATAGCTTTAAATGCACTTTAGTTTGCTTATAGCATAGAAAACTAGAGCGTAATATGCCTAACCTGATTTTAACTTTTATATTATAAACGAGTATTTTGCGTAAATTTGTGTAAGAAATATAAGTTTACTTTGTAAATTTTATATATATATGTATGTAAATTATTAGCTTTTTATTTTAACAGGTAGCTATAAATATAATTATAAAGAAAATGACGATATATGTATATATGTAGAGTCCAAGTTCATTTAAGCCGTTGCTGAGATTAAAGTGCGTAAGCGCACAGACAAATCGACAAACAGACAAAAAAATCTATTACATCGATAGATGCCCCAATAATTATTTACCTGTAACAGTGCAAGTTTTGGCCTTCTCGCTGTTTTTCACACATGTGTCATGACAGCAGGGTATGCTGTGAGAATACATTCTCAGAAGTATCAGAACACTCCGCTCTCCATTTTCATAATATAATAATCCTATTAAAACAAATTCAAATTCACACTCACGTATTCTGAAATACGTTTCCTTTATATAAAATCCTGAAGCACGAAGGTTTAATCTTCCGGTGTAGAAACGTGCTTTTTCTTGGCGTGTTCCGGCGGCACTTAGTACCTTTACGGGCTTACGTAAATACTTGGAACTGAACAATAAACGTGAAAATTTGTTAAATTGAAGTGAACAGTTATAGCAGTAACTGCGATTTCGTATAAAATAAACTCGTGTATTATATTATTACATCCTTTTTAAATTGACATAAATAAGAGATTTTATTATATATGTTGAGCCACTCAACGCGCATTACCTCCAGAACTCGGCGGAAAGTGGGGAAAGCAGTGTCTTAACACTAGGTTTCCTCTGCCTACCCTACTGTATGCGGGGTACAGCGTGAAACTGATTTTTTTTAAATATTTTATCTTATTGAGACCGTCGCGTCGTGGTGCAGCATTGTCCTTGAACGGTAACACCACGATTTAGATTAGATTCGAAGGAAGGATTTTTTTTCATCTATATTCAAAAACAATATAAATCCTTCTTGTTTTTTAAAAGACCTCCCAAAGTCAGGAAATGATAAAAATATAGCGTAGTGTACCAAATAGCTATATAGTAATCACCTACAATGGTTATATTCTCTTTGCAGTACTAAATGAAAGTACTGGGGTGCGTTTAATAGCCGTAATAAGAAGATATTCTCTTTAGCGAAAAAGTCAAAGAAAATCTGGAAATGTTCATTTGAGTTCTGAAATGTTAAACCAAATGAAAGCACTAATTGGTGATATTAAATGAAAATGTTTTTTTTATCATTCTTTCAATCATCACGTATTTCGTTTATTAAAGGTTGAGTGGTTCAGCAGCACAAATGTGATGGTCGTGGGTTCGATTTCATCTTGGAAAAATTAAGTATCATATTCATTTCCTCGTTGCGCTAAGAAGACAAAGTTCGGCGTTCGGTTCCGCCATTCGTCGTGGTGCAGTGGGAAACTATTTAACTATAAAAACAGAGTGTGGATTTCAATTTCATTTCCTTTTCACTTACTCGCTCTGGCAAGGGCGGGTTACGCTAAAACAAGCACAAAATCTGAGAATGGAATATCTTAACTATAGGTACTATCTTCCTATTATCCTTTGAACTTTGATAAATAAAATATCACAAATATTTCCTGTGTCTTACTAAAGCAAACGTAGTAGACAATTGGTTTCATGAAGCAGCTCGGAACTTTTAAACAAGACGAAATTAAAGAAGGGAAAATTAATGTAGTGACTTATAACTCAATACTTAACAAAAAATGCACCCATTTTACAGTATGAAATTTAAAAAAAACATTACCATTTTTTACTATATACACTTATTTATTTACTAAGAATATATATCCTTCCTTAAAAGGCCTGATTTCACATTATCGTCCAAAATCAAATTGTCTACTCAATTGGTTGCGGATAACTAGTTTAAAATTCAATTAGAGGATTCAACCCACACACAAACTACTAAAGCTAGTTGGACAAAAGTTTATAATTAAATATATTGGGGTACGGTAGCCAGAGGGAACCTCTAAACACCCTTTTCCCTAATTTACGAGACATTGCTTGTTGTATGACGGAACTTAACACCGTCTTTTGTCTGCTTAAGGTGACGAAAATAATAGAAATATCCACCCAGGTAAAAATCGAACCAACAGCCTTCACGTTAACAGTCAGACGTCCCCTGCTCAAATGCTTTAATCATTCAATCTATACATATAGATAGATGTATGTATAAATAAAAATGATGTGCTTGTCTGTCATTTACACGATACTTAAACACAAACAATCAATTTTAATATTTTTACCTTTTTGTCTACCTTTCTATTTGTCCAGGCTAGTTTTCTGAACTGCTGAACCAAATTTTATAAGAATTTCATTGACCAATGAGGGAGTATTGAGTATCAAATAGGCTACTTGTTATACCGGAATACAAGCGGATTAGGGATTTGGGCGGGAATAATTGTCTTTACCGTGTGCACGTAGCTAGAATGATACGAAATAACTTTTTTTTTTTTTTTTCATTAAAAACTGCGCATCATGCTTGGCTGTACCATTGTTAATTATATATAATAAGTCACTTTCCAAGGGTTATTTTCCAACTGTGTGGAAGCAAGCCAAGGTTGTGCCTATATATAAAAGTGGTGACAAAAGCCTTATTCAGAATTATCGACCGATATCAATTCTGAGTGTTTTTGCAAAGGTATTTGAATCGCTGATCTGTCCGTTCATACAATTACATTTTAAACCTTTTATTTCTGATTCTCAACATGGTTTTTGGAAAGGCAGATCAACTACCACCAATCTAGTTACTTTTATTAATGCTATAGGTGAAGCAATCGACAACAATAAACAAACAGATACAATATACACAGATTTTAAAAAGGCGTTTGATAGGGTTCCACACGACATCTTGCTCAAAAAATTGGCAGTATATGGATTTTCCGGATCTGTGTTAAATTGGCTTAAATCCTATTTGAAAGATCGATTATATTATGTGGTTTTGGAAGGGTTTCAATCAAATAAATGCACAATATTGTCTGGCGTTCCGCAGGGTTCGCATCTCGGTCCAATACTCTTCAACATTTTTATAAATGATCTAACAACTTGTTTCAAATATTCGACGCCATATTTATATGTGGATGACTTGAAGTTTATGCGTGTAGTGCTATCTGATGATGATTCTCGTTATCTCCAAAAAGATTTTAATAATGTTGTTCAATGGTGTAAAATAAACGGAATGGAGCTTCACTCCAGCAAATGTCACCATATCAAGTTTAGCAGAAAAACTAACGTCATTGCAACGCAATACACCTTACAGGGAGAAAAGCTAAGTGAGGTAAAAATCATCAAAGATTTGGGTGTGATTTTGGACTCTAAGCTTACTTTCCAAAGTCAAATTGATGGAAGGATAGCTAAAGCTACTAAAATGTTAAGCTTTATTTTAAGAAATAGTAAATTATTTAAACATAGCAAAACTAAAATAGTTCTATATAACTCTCTTGTTCGTAGTCAGCTGGAATACTGTAGTGTCGTCTGGTGACCGCATTATGCTACTTATTCCTTAAGGCTTGAGCGTGTGCAGAAAAGGTTTTTATGGTATCTATCACACCAAGCTAATATTAATAAATCTATATTCTCCTACAATGACAGATTAAAATATTTTAATATGATCACCTTAGGGCAAAGAAGAGACTTGTTGGATATTATGTTTCTATATAAATTGTTGCGAAACAAAATAGATTGCCCAAATTTATTAGATAAAATAAATTTTAGGATACCATATCGTCACCCTAGAAAGCCTATCTCTCTATTAGTACCACCAATTAAAAAAACAGTTTTTGGAGCTAATACAGTTATTCCTCGTTTATGTAAGTTGTATAATAAAACCTGCGACTCTATTGATATAAATGCAGATACGCTTACTTCGTTTAAGTCCTCAGTAATTAATCATATAATCAATCAGCAATAATTTGTTACTAAGTTTGAAAGTACCATATTGTTAATCACTAATATTAATCATTATAATGTAAAATGTTATTTGTTCTCCTTTTTCTTTTCTTTTTGTAATTACGTTTATGTTTATTTTGTATCTTTAATGATCCGGTTTTTTTTTTTGAGTTTATTGTATAAATTGAAATGGTTGTAAAGCCGGACGCCATATACGCATGCAGTGTTTGCTTTCAAACGGCTATACATTATTCATATTATATTGTGCTTGTAAAATTATTCATTTAAAAATGTAATAGCCACTAGCAAATAAATAAATAAATAAATAAATAAATAAATAAATAAATAAATAAATAAATAAATAAATAAATAAATAAATAAATAAATAAATAAATAAATAAATAAATAAATAAATAAATAAATAAATAAATAAATTAAATACGATATTTTGCGACAATATTTATATAAAATACCCAAAAGATTTAAATTATATACAATTACATTTGCAAAAAAGTCAGAGTTTCATTTTTTGTTCTACTTTACACTTACAAATATTCTTTTCTAAGAATATTAAGTTAAATTTACTGTAACGAGAATGCGTTTTATTTTCGTCCCTCGCTATTCTCACATTGTCTGCAATTGCAACGTTTCTAATATTTTTCTTGGTTATTAGTGTTATTATACTTATAACCACAATAGGATAGGGGAGGTTTTTTGTTTCTTTTTTTACTGAAAAACTCATTTGCTTGAACAAATTATCCGAATTAAGTTATATAATAAAAAAGAATTATTATAAAAGCAAAAAAAACCGTCTGATAAAAATAAAAGAGAAAAAAAAAGAAGTGCAATAATTAATTAAGATTAACAATCGGGACTTTTTCTTCAACCAATTTCCAATTTAAATTTTACAAGTTTTTCTTATGGAGATTTAATTGGTCCTTTGCCTTTTTTACACAGTCAAGTGAAAGCATATTCACGAATTTTCTTGCATAACATAGTAGGCAGAGGGAACCAAGACTTAGGACATTCAATTTAAAAAAAAATGCATGTTGGATGGAGGTGCACCAGCGCTCTATCTATTAGAAATGGAAAATAAAAATAAAACACCCCAGTGAGTTAGAAACTTACTTACAGCAGTTCCACAAAAAAAACAGTAACAGTTTAAAAAGTATATTATATTTGGTTTTCAGATTAAGTTTAACAAAAGAAATAAAGTCAGTTTCACGCTGTATCCCACACATAGCAGAGTAGGCAGAGGGAACCTAGTATTAAGACAATCCATTCCCCACTTTCTGCCGAATTCTGGAGGCATTGCATTGTTGAGTGGCAGAACTCAACGGTGCACTTTGCCGCGACACCAGAGCGAAGAAATGGAAATATAAATGTAAATAAATATTTCATCTCCTCGGGTGGGGATCGAATCCACAACCAGTCGGTTTTGCAGTCACACCTCGTGTCGCTGCGCCACGACCGTCCTCAAACTAAACTTTAACAAAAGAAAAGAAAGCTAGTAAAATATAATAATAATCCCTTTCGAAGCTGCTGACACATTTTATCTATTTAATTCGGCGATAACCGCATTTTTCTCTTAAAAAAACTATTCTCCTATTGAAATTTCAATTGATACTCATTCAATACAAACGCAAGCAATAGATTTTATACCTACTAAAACTATAATAAATGAAATCCCTAAACGATTAGACTTTATATTATTGTATTTGATTTTTTTCTAGCTTTTAAGCGACTTCTGTAAAGGTCTAAACTTTGGTTATCAATACGACTGTTTTTTATTATGTTTGTTACCTCAGAACTTTTGAATGGGTAAAAGCTTTTGATTTTTTTTTTATTTGAAACCTGGTGCTTCCCGTGTGGTTTCATTTTAATTTGGTCCATTTTTGATAAATTTATCAATGAGAAATCACTTAAGACTTAAATTTGCATTAAGAATGTGCACGATAAATGGACAAATAACTCAATATCTTGTCAACCAATTCTGTTTTTTTAAGGGTAGTTTATTGAGAGTTTGATTGTCGGATCCGGTTGAAGTTGGTTTTTTTTCTTTTTATATATTTATTCATGTTTTTTTTTTTTAAATTCTTTCCTAAATGTAGCTTTCATTTAGTAGTAAGCATAAAATATAAAAATGTTTTAAATATTTTTATGGCTTTTTACTAATTTGCAGTTGATTTTAAAATATTTTTGTTATTTTACAATTGTATATAAAATTTATGCAAAGTGATTTAAATTATAAAAAATATTTTAAATCACTTTCACACTTAAATAATAAAATTAATACAAAAGAAAAAATATTTTCTATTCCAAATAAGATAGTATAGTAATTACAAAGTATCAGGCAAAACATCAGCCGTTTCTGCAACTTCAGCTACTCGCGGACAGCCACCGGAGAGTTTGCGATAAAGTGACTTATTCTTGTAAATTTCTGAAAGGAATATATGTCTATGTATAGAAAAATATGCTTCACGCTGTATCCCGCATATTGCGGGAAAATAGTTTTAAAACACTCTGTTCCCCACTTTTTGCCGAATTCAGAAGGACATCCAAAACTACAGTTTGTTTACTAAATAAAATTGGCATAAACAAATTATCATCACTCCTCCAAATAGGAATCAACCCCCCAATCAACGAGTGTAAGTCAGATACTGCCCCACTACGCCATAAATGACTTCAATATAAATCATATCACTGGCACGCTCGGAACGCCGTATTAAAAGAAACCAAACCAAACCAAACCTATAAATCATATCATCATAAATATCTTTATAATATTTTTTATACTCTTATAATAATTTTCCATTAATTTTTCATTAAAAATCAGTTAAACGTTTTAAAAGTTAATGTGCTATAAAAGTTTCAGCAAAATGAAATTGCTTTTCTGAAATTATGAAGCAATTAATAATGATAGTTATTATCGATTTACCGTAAAGTTAATTAAAAATACATAAAATACACCTTATATTAAACATAAATAATATTTTTTTGGATATATTTGCACAGTTTCATAACGTGTCGTAATAAGCACTGTTGTGGATTCGATTCTCATTTGAGGAAACATTGTTTTTTTAAATGAAGCTTGTTTTTTGTTTTTAAAAAGCGTATGATTGTAACTGGGACGATTGTGGGCTCGATTCCCACTAAGGTTAATGTAATGTTTTACATTTTCATTTTCTTATTTTGGTTACAAGGCAAAGCGCGGCGTTAAGTTTTGAAATTCCACATGCAATGCTTATTATAATTGAAATACACAAGTCTCAAACTCAAATAACACTAACTCTATAAGTAACGGTCCCCGTCTGGCAAACCACCAGAATCTTTAAAAGTTTGTGAAAGTTTTGGAGAGCACTTGCAATTTAACACTACTAAGTTACTTACAACTTCGCTGTATATCAATTTTTAAAATTAAAATTGAATCAGCTTCACGCTGTGTCCTGTATACAGCAGAATAGCCAGAGGGAACCTAGTGTTGTTAAACTCCAATCCTCACTTTCCGCCAATTTTTTTGAGGCATTACGTGTTGAGTAGCGGAACTTAACGCCGGACTTTTTGCCTTGATGCCAGTGAGAAGAAATGAAAATATTAAGAAATAATAATGATTTATGACCTCGAGTGGAGATCGAACCCGCGACCGTCACGTTACAATTAATCTCTTATGGCCCTGCGCCACGAATATTTCATTAATTACTTTTTTGTGTATATAATAATAATTTAGCCTAACTTCTTTGTTGTAATTTTTTTTTTGGTAGAGTAGCTCAACTATGTTAGGCGAATCTTCGCTTCATGTCTATTTTGACATTTTGTGTGTTGACCGACGAAACCCACCACCGCATTTTGTGTTATACGTCTATAATTAGATAGATATCGAAAGAAACTAGGGGACGTAAGTATTTTAAGACACTAGGACGTAAGTATCTTAATGGGAAAGGACTATAACACAGGGTTCTCGGGTTCTATCTGCCTACAGGGAAAAGCTAAAATAAAATTATAAATATCAAACGTAGAATGGAGAACGTCAGTTTGCCTTTTCTCACATAAAAGCACAGAGTTGAGCTCCGCTGCTCAACAAGAGGCCGACTCAATAACTTTTTTTTTAATTATTTTTGTAAATAGGAATCTGAATGCGTCCCCAGTTGCCCAATGAGAATTGCTACAAAATATATATCAAAAGCAAAATGTGAAAAATAATAAAATATTAACGTACAATAAACAATAATAACTTTAAAAATAAAAATATATTTTGAAAAAATAAAAATAACAACAATATTTAAGATGACCAAGTAATGCTTCACAAGCATCTATCATTAAAATTGAAAAAATGGTTGAAAAATCAATTTCAATGAATAATTACATGATGTATATTGAATATTCCGCTTCTCCTTATTATTACCGGCAATTTTTAATTAAAATTTTCTCTTTATTCATGAGATAAAAGTGGTTCAACAACAGTACTCGGCATACTTAAATAAAATACATAATATATGAAGAATATGCACAAAAAATTAAGTATTTTTTCACTTATTAGTCAGTACATTATTTTCCCAATAGAAATGCGTAAAATAAATAACAATATTAAGCTAAAATGTGCAAAAAATACTCTTATTTAAATTCAACAAAACGTGACAATATAAAAATAATTGTGAAGATTATTTGTAGAATTTGAAAAACAAAAATAAAGTGATTTATTTAATACTATTAAATCCTCTGTGTATTCCTCGCACTATGGAATGGCAATAAAAAATATTGAACTGTACTTTTTAACGTATAGAATACCTTATTCTAACAAAAAAAATATTATACTTAAAAAAATACGGATTTCGTACCGATTTACCGGCAAAGAGTAGTAGAACTTATAAAAACAAACTTAAGTTTGTGGGCGTATGCACTCATCTTGTATAAAATTAACTATAGTTATCAATATGTAATAGTTTTTATTACAAATTTATATTGATTTACGAGAATTACCTACAAGTTTTGATAATGAGATGAATTTTATAAAAAACGCAAGAAAAATGATGCATAGGTAAAATAAAATATCTTTTAATTGCGTTAACTTAGATGCTTGATTTGATTTTTCTGTGCCTCAATGAACTATAGATTTGAATATTTGATATTAATTGCAGCTTGATACCTCTACATGAATTCGAGATCGACTCGACAACACATTGCTTCATTAAGGATTCCGTTTTTTTCTTTTGGAACGCAAAAATAGAGATATTTTTACTTTTTCACATTTATCTAAGCAAATTCAACTTGAAAGTTCAATTGCATCGAAGATAGTAAAAAGACTTTCACTTTAGTATCTTTCATATGGAATTCACAAAAGATTCGCCATTTCTATATAAAACTCAATAGACGCCAGTCTATAAACGTTTTACTGAAGCTATATTCGATAGTGTAATCAAAACTCATCGGTTGCCAGACGATCAAAGACCTCATAATATTAGCCTATCAATGTAAGAGTGGCCTATCCTAAGAAGAAATTATGTATAATATCTGAATATCTGTATTATTCCGTTTCTTAGGGTACAAAATGTGACTGTAAAAACAACTGGTTGTGGGTTTGAGTCCCCCTTGAGGAAATGAAATATTTGTTTAAATTTATATATCCAAATTTTTGCCCTGGTGTCGAGGCAAAGTGCAGCGTTGAGCTCCGCCACTCAACACACAAGAATTCGGTGGAAAGTGGGAAATGGAGTCTCTTAATACTGGGCTCTCCCTGCTTACCCTGCTGTGAGCGGGATATAACGTAAAGCTGATTTATTTAATTTATTTATTTTATATTGTATGATATATTTTTCACCAATTTTATCCTTAACCTCAATTAAATAAAAAAAAGATAATAATTATATATAATATAAAGCATATAATTGTATTATTGTGAATAGTTATATACTTATTACGTACTAGCGGCTCGCCCACGGCTTCGCCCGTTTAAAATACATGATTATTGATTTAATAAGCAGAATAGATTCACAACTATAATGACTTCTAATATGATTTTTTTACGACATTTGCGTCAAATAATTTTTAATTGTTTTAAATAAAAAAATACGACCATTGTTGATATTTGATATTTATAAAATATACATAAAGCTAATTATTTATTACACGCATATATTTTTGTAACTTTGTTCTTTTTACCTATATAATATGCTCTGTTAAATGTGCTAATGTCAGTGAATAATTTAATTTACTCATTCAGAAACAGCCTTAAATGTTAAATTATTTATTTGTAGGGTTCATAATATTCTTTGTAAAATAACCATAATAATTGCATATTAACTCCTGTACAGTTTTTAAATTAGTTATATATATTATATGAACGAACCAACCACAAAATCTTTGTATTTACTTGATATTTCTTTCAAGATCATTCTTTATCTCTGTCTAGAATTAATTACGACTTAAACTTAACTGTTATGATTTATGAAGGTAATCTCCACTAACAATTCAATTTTGTTTACTTTACTGTATAAAATATTATATAATAGTGCTTCAAAAATATATATTTTTATCAACAGTCATATAACTCAGACGTTTCGAATGTCATTCTTTAGCCAAGAATCTTACCAGGCGCGATTGCTATAAAATATTCGCAGACAAGCTAATGCCTTGAGTTCATTCAAATGACGATAACTTTTTTTTAATGAACCGATTTTGATGAACTAAACTTTAGTACTTAAGTTGAGTTAAAACAAAGCAATTGGTGAAATTTTCAAGTAAATCGGTTCAGTACTTTCAGAGAAAAATGCGGACAAAAATATGTCGACAGACAGACAGACAGACAAGAAATTAAAAAAAAATCTTTTTGCTTTCTATTATTCTTTTTAAGTGTCCCTCTATACATTTCAGTCAAAATTACTAAATGTACAGACAAAATATTTTTACTGTCTTATTATATATAGAGATAAGAAACAAAAATTTAAAACGCCGATTACACCTATTTCATTCTGGCTGTATTCACAAAACTTTATAGATCAATTATTAAAAGTTATAAAATTATATGGAAATCATGTATTTTTATTGCTTCAGTATAAGTTCGCTTTGTTATAAAAATATTAAAAAAGCAGTGGACGAGTCTAAAGAGGTATAAAAAGACAATATAATAAAAAATATTTTATATTTTATTTATTTATACTTATGAATAAAATTGAAGTGCTTGTCTGGATTTCAAAATTTCCGTCAAACCATCCGTCCGGTTTTTTTAAGTGCATATAGTTAACATTTTTGTCTGTATGTCTATTTTTATGTTTGTTCGGACTTATCTCCTATATAATTTACAAACTTACCAACTAAATAGATATATTTATATAACAACTAAACATTTTTCTATTAAAACGATAATTTTTGCGAGCAAAAACACATAAAAAAATCAAAAGATTTAAATTACGGTACCAAAAAAATCAATGCAGAATCAAAATCAATAAGAAAAAAAAAGTTCAAAAATTAAAAGATAGAGGCCAGGCGTGGCGTAGCGGCACGAAGTGTGACTGTAAAACCGACTGGTTGTGGGTTCGATCCCCACTCGAGGAGATTAAATATTTACTTAAATTTATATTTCTATTTCTTCGCTCTGGTGTCGAGATTAAGCACGGCTCAACACGCAATGCCTCCAGAATTCGGCAGAAAGTGGGGAACGGAGTGTCTTAACACTAGGTTCCCTCTGCCTACCCTGCTGTGTACATAAATAATATTAAATAAACATTCTTAAAAAAAGCATACTTTGAAGCAATAAAAAAAGAATCGTTGAAAATGAAGATTATAAAAAAAAAAAATACATTTGCAAAGCAAAGGTTACACGAACATCTTTTTAAGTAGTTTCAGTTCTAAAATTTCGTTGGTTCCAGACTTTTCGGTGGCGTCGTGTAAACTGAATTTTGATAGCTTGTCTCGGAGTTGCGAGATTGCGCGAACTTGCACGTTTCTATTCGAAATTCGCAATACATAGTAAATAATAACGAAACATGATGTGCATTTCGTTTTCAATTTTCTTTTGCGGTTGTTGGTTCTATTTGCGATAAGGTTTTAAATCTGTTTGTGTGTTTTATTAAATTAAATATTAAGTTTCGCAATTTAACCCGTATACAACAAGGTAGGCAGAGGGAATGTAGTGTTAAGATACTCCGCTTCTCATTTTCTGTCTTATTCTGGAGGCATTGCGTGTGGAGTTGCGGAACTCAGCGCCGCGCTTTGTATCTACACCAGAGCGAAGAAATAAAAATATAAATATAAATAAATATGTATTTCATTTCCTCGAGTTAGGATCGAACCCACAACCAGTCGCATTAACATACTTTGCTCTCCCGTGCCACGACTGGCCTCAAATAAAAAAAAATGACTAATTTGTCATTGAGTGCATTATAATATTACTACAAAGTACTAATAAGCACATAACGAAGTAACGTAGCAAGAGAATGATATTTTCATTAAACATTTCAACTTGTTACCTTTTTTGTTTTAGCTTCTATAAAAAATTATAATATATACATCGGATTTCCTAAAACTTTTCTTATAATAAAAAAAATGAATATTTTCTAAACCTCCAATATTTTTCTTAAATAACTATAGTAATTTTCCTTTAACAGTGGCAAAGAAACCATATAATACAAGCTTGTGGAGCGTAAAAAACGTCCCTTAAAATTGTACTGTAATAGTTTAATCTTAAATTAATGTAATTTAAAGCCAAAAGCTATTGTAATGGTAATAATGTTATAAATGGTTACTAAATATACCAATTACAGCATAAGTTATTTCGAACTCGCTATAATTATGAGGTTAGCCAAGAAATTTAATTTAAAACTGAACGATTTGTTAAGGACATTTAGAAAGGCTAAGGTCACCTCGGCTATTGGTCCCCAATTACTGTAGGGCGAAAGAAATGAAAAGGGCCTCAGTAAATAATGTTAGAAAAGATATAAAATTACAAGACACAATGATAAAGTGTAATTTTAATTTTATATTTTCAATAAAATTTTTATATTTTTTTAATGTAAAATTTTTCATGTGAAGCTACTCAAATAAACACTGTTTCAAATTAGGACAGAACATAGAGAACAGAGTGTCTTGACTTCTGCTTATTTGCCCAAATCGTCAGGTGGAAAAAATATTATATATTTACATAATCTGTAATCTTATTTAGCAAGTAATATATATATTGGTACTAAAGTACCCGTAACATATACATTTCAAATGTGTCTAATTATTGTGTCTGATAATGTATCCACCCGGGGAATATTTATTTTTATTTATTTTTAAAGCTTATAATTATTTAAAAAAGCTTCCGAAACTATTCACATAATATAAATTAAATTAAAAAAAACAAACATAAGTTTAAAAAGTTTATTTTTAAAAATCGTTGAATCTATTGCCATAAAATGTATATAGAACAACCTCTAAAATATAGTGTACCTTAGAAAAAAAGAATAAAGAAAGTCTCCCAGTAATCGTGTATCATACATACTCGTATATACAAGTATATTATATACAGATATGGAATGGAAGTGCCAGCACTACTTTAAATGAAACCATAGTTTTAAGTACTCCATAAAAGCCTAATAATTTTTTTTTCCCAAAAATGAAAAAGTGTTTTTTTAAACAAAATAAATAATAAAATAGTCCTTTTAAAAAAAAGTCATTCATCAAGAACGACGCACGCACACATAAATAAACCTATCAAAGGGAAACCGCCGCATACGCCTCATTCTGAAATCGAGTCGTAGGTATTGCCCGCAAAGTTCAAAGTTGATATAGTAGTATTTTTGTAGTAGTATGTGTTTACGTTATTGGTATCTATGCGTAACTGCGTCTCACGAAATACAAGTATGGATAAACATAGTGAAATGAAAAAAAATCCTACATCTAAACTGTTGACTTATATTGATTAATTTCTTTAGGTATGGGTTTGAAATATTTTATCCTAAATGCTGTTTCCGTAAAAGGAGCGCTGCCTCTTCCACCCTGTACACACAAAAAAACCTACAGTCTTACTAGGAACCTTCTGTTATTAAAAGTCGGTTAAAAGAATTTCTTTTCCCCTATATATATAAAATATAGATAAGTTTTAAGGACACTCAGCCCTATCACTAAAACTACGTTACCAAACTTAAATATATTCAAATTGCTACCATTATCTTACAATTTACTGCTGCTTTATAATCCAAATGCTAAATTACTAGATTTGAACAAGTTAACCATATTAAATAATATATTTATAATAAACCCTTGTCTTTATAGGTACTTCGATATTTTGTTAGAAATATATTTTATTCTGCATAAAGAAGTAAGAACTTAGTGTCAAGACACTACGTTTTTCTGACTGGCGACATTATATATTAAATTGCAGTACTCAATGCCAAGTTTTGTTTTTCCAGAGCTAAAAGTTAGAAATTTAAACAGTGATATGATAAATTTGATTCTTAAATAGTTTTTCCCAATATATTAAGCTAGGGGGCTTTACTTTGTTCATTTGGGAACCCCGCTGGATTAACTTGCTCTAATGATAAAAAAATGAAAGTAAAAAATAAAGATCACGAGAGTTTTTTTTTATTAATATAGGCACAACTGACTTAGTTATTCACTTCACATTTCTATCATATATTATAGAAAGCGGTCCATGACTGATGGTCTCCAAGAGGCACAAGTTCGAGCCCCGTTATGTTATTTTTCTGGGTTTTGTAAAAATATTTCTCTATCTTTAGTGTGGATTAATACTTTAAAAATATTAAAAATATATGCTTATATTTTCCTGCATTTTTATAGTATACGAGTACATCACAGTACGTTAATGCTGACGGTTATTTATGGCAACTTTCTCAAGCTACAAAAAGTACTCTCCTTAATAGACTATGCAGAATAATAATTTTCCTTTAGTAAATTTATATTTTAGTTTCATATGATATTTTCATTGAATAATGTTTTTTTTCGTAAATTACGGAAGACAAAGTGTTCTCGATTTAAATATAGTATATGTATTAGATGGCGGAACTTAACACCGCACTTGTCCATTGCAAGCGAGGTGAATTTTAATCGATCGATAGTTGTATTTTAATCGATCGAATTCGAAGGTTTCAACAAGTGGAAGCTGTTTATTTCTATTATCAAACATGTATAGCAATAATTCAAATTAAAAGACTAATATAAAGCTTGAAACTGATTTTTTCATAATATACCAACACTACATTTCATCCTCTACTTTCCGTCGTTTTTTTTCAGTTTTTTTTTTCTTACCAGAGTGGAACGAAAGTAATATAATTATATACATTAGCCCAAGTAGGAATTAAACTCACAACCCATACGCTTACATCAGTAATCGACAAAATAACTATAAACTCAAACTAAACTGGCCTTTCATCATTTATAAAAATATTACATACAATTCCCATACACGACCACCACAGCCTAATGAAGCCTTAACTAATAACGCTAGCACAGGGGTTCCCAACCTTTTCTTGGTCAAGGACCACTTTTATATCATTCTTGGTAGCAGGGACCACTTTGCATGTAGGTATAATAAAAAAATACTGTGATAAATAAAAATAAACTTTGCCTCACCACCCCCAGTTATAAAATTAAAATCGTTCGCGGACCATATTTAGGCTTCTGCGGACCACTGGTTGGGAACCACTGCGCTAGCAATATAACGATTAATAGTCCCCCCAAACCCACTTCTTGATAGGGCCAGCGATATAAAAAGGAGATTACCGCAAAAACACAAGCCGTTTTGGGTAAAGGTCGGTTAATGATGATGAACAATGTGTGTTCCGTACATGCTGGAAAAATACGTAGCGTTCGGTTGAGGCGAGTTTAGACAGTGAATAATGTGATGAGAGATTAAATGTACCTACGCCTTTGGAGCTTGTGTTTCATATTGTTGTATGGATTGATTAGAATGTTGGTAATTTAGTTGGGGTCCGCTTGGGTTAATTTGTTTATTCGTTTAAAAAATCTATTTAAATCAGCTACACGCTGATAGCAGGTTAGGTGGAGCGAACACTCCGTTCTCCACTTCCTGCTGGATTTTTCGAAGCATTACGTTTTGAGTGATAGTGATAGTGATATTACGTTTTGGTGCCCAAGAGCGAGGAAATGAAAATATTGATAAATAATATTTCATTTTCGACATACATGCCACGAAAGCCTCTTTTATTTATTAAATTTTACATTTTATTAATAATTGTAATTTATTTAGAAAAGATAAATATACTATAGCAAAAACTTAAAACATTGCATGTAAAAAAATACCCTTTTATACCATGAAACATTTGAAGTATTAACGAATTCCTTTTGTCCAAAATCACGCTTTAGATTATGAGTTTACTATGGCACTGATTATGGGTACTTTTTTTTATAGAATTTTAAAAAAATAAAAAAAATCAGCTTCACGCTATATCCCGCACACAGCAGGGTAGGCAAAGGGAACCTAGTGTTAAGACACTCCGTTCCCCACTTTCTGCCGAATTCTGGAGGCATTGCGTGTTGAGTGGCAGAACTCAATGCCGCGCTTAGCCTCGACACCAGAGCGGAGAAATGGAAATATACATTTAAGTACATATTTCATCTCCTCGAGTGGGGATCGAACACACAACCAGTCGGTTTTACAGTCACACTTAGCGCCGCTGCGCTACGATTGGCCTCTTTTATAGATTTTTTATTGTATTTTTTTAAAAAAGATAATTAAGCAAGAGGTTAGAGTCTTTTCTCATTATCTTGACTCGGAAAAAAAGTAAACCGGTTTTTTCACCTCATTTTTGTAAAAAAAACTTTATAATTAACAGTCCCCTAATTTTAACTATGTAATATATACCATGCATTTTTTCTTCTTATTCAAATAACTTTTCTGAAAGGCACACGAACACTTCTTCGAGGCATAATCAATCTTTTATATAAAATTATTGCCGTGAAAAATATCGTTTGCATCAACGCCCCTCGATGCCGTCATATTTCTTCAAATATTTCTACATACAGCATACGGCTATGTAGAATGAGTGAAAAATAAAAAAAATGTTATTATCGAAGTTAACATGATATAAATGTGATATATCCTGTATACATTAGTAGGTTCCGCCAGGTCTTCTAGACTTAGAACTAGACATCATTATCTATAAATATCAAATTCCAGGAATTCCAGAGAATCGGGGTATTTGGATTTCCTTTTTGTACATATGTACATACATATGTATATATGAATGTTATAGGTAGTAAATATCTTATAAGAAGTATAAATTATCTCATAAAAAACATTAATGTGAAATGAGAGCCAAGTTAAATGTTAATTAATGCGTCGTTCTCGATTTCACCGATAAAATAATAGGAACTGTATGTGGTCGACATCCACAGTGTTTATTCGGGATAAGATTCAAGTTCTAAAATTCACTCAACAATTTCTTACGCACAGGCTTTATTATATAGTGTAACTTTTGCTGGACTATTAGGTTGATATTTGGTTTGGTGCCTGGTGGTTTAACGCAGCATTCTCCGCTCTCTACTATTTTAAGCGACAAATGTTACTTGTTGGTTGACGGAGTGTATCGCAATAACCCCAGACTAGGATAAAGAATACAAAGAATCATTAGAACAGTAGATAATACTTTTTGGCTTTACAATATATATCAAGAAAATATTTTCTATATAATGTGTGATGACCGTCGGAAATTAACAACGCTTCTCATTTTCTTAATAGAATGAACGAAGAAATGGAAATTCTTCTTTCCCCCGAGTGAATATCGAAGCTGCAACCGTCGCGGTTACAATCCTAATACGCCACGATGGTACCAATAAATATAAAAAACATATGTTCAAAATCTAAAATCCAAAATCTAAGCTGAAGTTAACATTAACATTAGCTCCGTATGTGCCTCTATTACCAAATGCCTGTTCCGTTTTATTATAAATCGCTCCCTCATTCGATCGATCAACCTTCGGGATGTTCCCAACTCAATGGATTGAGATAAATGTATGGCGCTTCATTCAAAGGCTGCAGAAATAAAGTTTTAGATTTTATATATGTTTGGAACTTTACTTTCAGTTCGTACCAAATTATTGGGAATTGGGAGAGAAGTTGGTTGGCCTGTTTATATTAAGTTGTTTTATTTATATAAATTAATTAATTGTGTTAACCAAGATAGGCAAAGAGTACCTGGTGATAAGATACTCTGTTCCCAATTTTCATCCGATTAAGGCATTGCGTATTAAGTGGCGGAAATCAACGCCGCGCCTCGCCTTGTCACCAAATTGAAGAAATGAACATTTTAAATAATGAATCCATAATATACTGTGCTAGTGCCCCTGTGCCACGACTAGCATTTAAACAAAAAATATTTTTATTTATTTCTTAAAAAATAAAATTAATTTTAACTTCGTTTCGAAGAGATTTAATATATCGAAGTGCAACTTACCTTGCGTCGTCTCTTCATGGAACAACATTTACAATTATGAAGTTTAAAAGATCCTCCCTCGTCTTTATACGAAAAGTTTTGCAATTTAATGTCATATAATGTTATATTAAATTAGTTTGTCATTATAGTTTCATAACAAGTTGATTTTTTCTAAGAACATGAGCGAAGATTTTCTAACAATTAAAACTTTATGCAATTTCAGCTTTACTTGGACTATGGGTACATTAAATGTTTTATATATTATTATAATGTTACCGTGGCTCAGTAGTATAGCGTCTAACTGAAAACACGACGGTTATAGGTTCGGTTATCTCTTGAGGTAATTCATAATTTTCATTTCCTCGCTCTGGCAGCCAGTCAAAGCGTAACATTGAGTTCCACCACTCAAAACATAATATCTCGAAAAATAGGTGGAAAGTGAGTAAAGGAGTGTCTGAACACTAGGTATTCCAGTTTAACTGCAATTTAAAGAGTGATGCTACATAAATATATAATTGATTCTGTCAAATTATATAATAACTTAATTGACACTCAATTTCAATAGTAATCAAAATGAATCGCGGTCTTTACAGTCAATTTTATGTAAATTTAGAACGAAAATGGTAACAATATCCTCAAGTGTCAAATGTAAAACGTTCCGATAATACCTTTTTATTATATTGAAATATTAATCGAGCCGTGACTCAATGCTTCCCACTTACACCCTTCTTTTCAAAGAATTCGATGTAAATTTTGATGCTTTTCATTCCACGGTGAGTGATTGCTAAAAGTGATTTATAAAATTTCGTATTCTTTTGTATTGCAAATTGTGTTAAATAATGAAATGTTATTAGATATTATCTCGGCCAGTCGTTGCGCACGGGCACAAATGTGTGACTGTAGACAAGACAGGTTATGGGTTCGATTCTCGCTAAATGCTAAAAGATAAAAATAAATATAATTAATAATATTATTAAATCTTATTTATTCGCTCTGGTAACGAGCGAAGCGCAGCGTTGAGTTCCGCAACTCAACACGGATTGCTTCCAGTATTCGGCGGAAAAGTGGGGAACGGTGTATCTTAACACTAGGTTCCATCTGCCTACCACATATGCAAGAAAAAAAATTAGAAAACGTAATTATGTAGCTATATCGTCAAATTAGCTTACAACAGTTTTAAAGGCAACTTTATTTTTCGTAGATTGCTCCTAATTGAAAATTAATTGGCTGTGCTTATCTAAAACTATAAAAATGGCTATTAGCGTTTATTAAGAAGTAATTTACTTTAGAAATCACATACAAAATTTAAAATGATTGTTACAATTTGTTTAATTTTATGTAAGTTTTGTGAATATTGTTTTTGTTTTCTTACAATTTTGCTTAATTGTTTCATATATAAACACTGTTTTCGTATGCTATTTCTTTTAATAACACACGTTGCCCAAGTAGCTTAGAAAAACGTTATTTTACAGCTTTTTTAAATGAAACTATTTTAATTATTAGCTTCATGCTGTATCCCGCACACAGCAGGGTAGGCAGAGGGAACCTAGTGTTAAGATACTCCGTTCCCCACTTTCTGCCGAATTCTGGAGGCATTGCGTGTTGAGTGGCAGAACTCAACGCCGCGCTTAGCCTCGACACCAGAGCGAAGAAATGGAAATATAAATTTAAGTAAATATTTCATCTCCTCGAGTGGGGATCGAACCCACAACCAGTCGGTTTTGCAGTCACACCTCGTGTCGCTGCGCCACGACCGGCCTCCTATGAAATGATGATGATGAAACTATTTTAACCGGTTTAATCTCATATATTTAGTATTTATTGTACATTTTTGCAGTAGTAGTTTATTGCACACCTTGCAGTAGTCCGTGGTCACGGGTAGACCACTTCTAGTAGCTTCATTGCTTCATGCTTCTTCTACTAGATTCACATTCTATCCTGCATACATTGAGCAAAGTGAACATAGTATCAATTGATTGAATTGAGCAAGACAACTCGTTTCTGCTTTCTGCCCAAATTCGGGCTTCGCAATTGGTCTTCCCAAAGAGTGGATGTGATTAAATTATTCCCTCTCACTCACTATTTCCTTGATTCATTTCTAGATTTTCACTAGCTATATACCAAAGAATACTTAACAACGCATATGTTAAATTATTAAATGTTTTTATTATTATTATCATTATTATGTGCCTATCGTGTTGCAGCGTTAAGATGAAGGATTTCGGAACTGTGTCAGAGTTCCTCCTCCTTAATATTTTTTTGTTAAAGCTTAAGTTCTTTCTAAAGAGGAGCTCATTTTCGCTGTCAGAGCTGTTCTTTTAACGTAACTAAAATACGAAATTTTCATTTTTAAAATTACTATAAATAAATGAAAAGCAGAGTGCTTTGACACTAGATTATATTTGGCTACATTACTGAATAAACTTACAGGGTAGCGTGAAACTAAAAAAAATATTAAAAATGTGTTTTAATTTAAAGTTTTTGGATTTTTTTCTTTTAGGTTTCTTGAATTTTTCAAATGCGGGATCAGTTAAAAAACAACTGGATGTACCGTTGATATCGACCAATTTAGAAAAAAATGAAAATGTGAAAACAGATAAGTTAGTTTTTTATTATTTATATATAGTTTCTTAAAGGTTAAGTGGAATGGAATCTATGAAAGATTGAACATATCATCCACATAGAATATTTCGTCTGTATTGTGTGTAGTACCGCATAGCCTGACGCTACAATGTGCATTCAGGTATTTTTTTTAATATTTTTAATTTATTATTTTTTAACTTGGACAATTTTATCTGTAAAATTATTGAATATGAAAAAAACATCGTTTCTTTTTTTCAAAAAGTTCAAATACTAATAAATTGATGGTATGCAGACTTCTTACAGTACACGAGATACTGCGTGTTAAGTGACGGAAATCTAACACCGCGCTTTTGTCTTGTTACCAGCGAGCGACGAACGAAAATAATTCATACCCTCGAGTAGAAATCGAAATTGCGCGACGATGAAATATAAATATTATTTTTGTATATATTTTAATTCTATATACATATTTATCACTTTACCAGAAATATTCTAACTATAGAGTGGTAACAATAGGCACAAATGTAACTGTAACGATACTATAGATTGTGGGTTCGATCCCCACTCAAGGGAATGAATTATTATTTATCAACATTTCCATTTCTTCGCTCTGGCAACAAACTAAAAGTCCAGCATCGAATCAGTGATAAGTGAAAGTGAGGAACGAAGTGTCTGAACAGTAGGTTCCTTCTGCCTACCCTGCTGTATGCGGGATATAGCGTGAAGCTGATAAAATATATAGATTATATAGATATAGATATTTTTTTTAAAGGGATATGATAACTACTACTGAAGAAACTAGGAAAAATTGCATGTGTTCTAAGATATACGACCCAGTGTGCGGCACAGATGACAGATCTTACTATAATATGTGCCAGCTTGAGTGCGAGAACAAATCCGGCAGGGTCATTGTCAAACATCAAGGGAATTGTATACCGTTTTAAAAGTAATAAAAAAGTTAATAAAATTTTCTTTTATTTTCATCAATAATATTTATAATTTTAATTTAAAAAGTATATATTTTTTTGTCATTTTTAGCGTAATATTTAAAACAGTCTTTTGACTGTAGGTATGTTTACATGGAAAAAAATTAAATAAAATAATGAATCAATTTTTTTGACAATGTCAATAAAAAAACTAAGTCATACCGTACAATAAGCGTACCATAAGGGGGAAATGAGAATAAATTAAATATGATAACTCCTCCGATTGGACGTCAAACTCACAACCGTCGCCGGACGCTATGGGCCACGATCGCTTCTATCAAACCAGTACTCATAAAACCCTCTATTTACCACAAAACATATAGAAATCCAAACATTTCATAATAAGATAGAAAACAAAATATTCACTAGTAACAATATTATGAGGCTATTTCGTCCGTGTTGCCCGCTACAATGCTTCCCCAGCGTCTGGGGAAATTTAACCGCTTACCGCGAGTATTAGATTAAAGAGCTAGTTATTTGTGCAGTTTACGTCATTGTCGGCATAAATAATAGCTTGCTTATTTTGTTTTGGGTAAAATATTGACCATAGGAGTTCAGTGGAAATGCTTGATTGTCTTTGATTGTTGTGTAAAATAATGTTGTAAACATTTTTGGGAGATATAACGTCAAGTACCGTGTCATATTTTTTTTACCATAACGTTTTATCCCAGACTAACTTTTAGCTGCTGTTTCCTTCATATAGTTTAATGGGAATACATAATACTGTCTGAGGCCAGTCGTGACAGGCTATAGGTTCGATTCCCACTCGAGGAATTAAATATTTCTTTAATTAATATTCCCTCTGCTAACAAGACAAATCTCAGCGATGAGTCCCGCCACTCGAGAATTCGTCAGTTAATGTCTAAATAGGAACGGAGTGTCTTGCTACTAGATATTCAGGTTCCCAAATGCCTACCTTCTCCTGTACGGAATACTTTGTTAAAAAAGAAATTACGAAACATTTCTAACGAAATCTCAACCTCACTTATATCCATCCAGCTTTAATACGAAGGGATTTGTCAAGAACATATTTCGCATTTTACAAAAGCTCGTTGGTTTTAAAAAGTCCAGTTAAAATATTTTATTTTATGTTAATTTAAAAATACATTCCATTCAATTTATATAAGACCTCGCGACTTTTGAAATTTAAATAAAAATGTTCTGTAGAAAATTTTCTTTGCTAGTTTTCTTTTTACATACTAGTAGCCTGCAATATCTTTGTTTAACTTTTCTACATTATTTCTCAAAAAAACATAAGATTTTTTTTATATAGCTTCAAGCTGTATGAGAAATTAAAATAATTCATGGACAGTGATCGAACCCACAACCAACGCGGATATAGCGACGATATACGGCGTGAAACTGAAAAACAATAAGTTTCCTTGTAACATTACTTCTTAACTAACTTACGTTACAATCACGTGTGCCAAAACTATTTGTGTTTTATAGATTTTTATAGCACCAACTATGTATTCTCTCTCCTCAATTCCCATTTATTTATAATATTTAAGAAATAAAATCTTATAATAACCATAATTATTATCACTTAAATCTGTTTTTGAATAATTTCCTTAATATTCTCTAAGTAAAAATGTAATCAAGTTAATACTGGAGTATTATCTCGAAATTTCTTTCACCGGCTTAGCCGTTTATCGCCTGGAGGCACAGAGCTCGGGTACTTTAAGTTTACGGTCAGACGTTGGTATGTTTCAAACTTCCACTGGAACTTTTGGATAGTTTGGAAAAATTATGTTAGTTGATAATATTGTATGGTGTTGTGTATTATGCCTATATGTACATATTTATAAGTTTAACCTGTTTACAATGTACAATAATGTTAGCTAGTTGTTAGTTGAGGCCAGTCGTGGCGCAGCGGCACAAAGTATGACTGTAAAACCGACTGGTTCTGGGTTCGATCCCCACTCGAGGAGATAAAACATTTACTTAAATTTATATTTCCATTTCTTCGCTCTGGCGTCGAGGCGAAGCGCAGCGTTGACTTCTGGCATTCAACAGGCGATACCTCCATAATTTGGCAGAAACTGGGGAAGGGAGTGTCTTAACACTAGGTTCCCTCTGCCTACCCTGCAGTGTGCGGGATACAGCGTGAAGCTGATATTGTTAGCGACTATCGGTCGTAGTTGTGGATTCGATCTGGTGATCGAGTGGTCTCGATACACTGAATTATTTCTTTTCTGCGCTCTCGTTAGACAAAGTGTGGCCTTAGGTTCCAACTGTTTGCATGTGAGACAGTTATGACGCAGGGGCACAAGCGTATGATTGAAAACGTGAAGGTTGGGAATTCGATGCCCGCTCGGGGGAGTAAAATGTTTAATATTTTCATTTCCTCGGTCGTTAACACGCAATGCCTCGAGAATTTGGCGGAAAGTGAATAATGTACCGTGTGTTTGTGTGAAATAAAAATATTTAAAATTTCATTCCCCCGAGTGGATATCGAACCCACAATCGATACATTCTAGTTCACTTGCTTGCGCTCTTGCGCTACGATGGCCTCTATTAAAGATAATTTGCGAAAAATCTTAAAGAAACTGGAGTAATCAAACTTTTGTAATAACATTTAATTTTAGTGGCTTCTTTTCTATATATTTTTTTAATATTTTCTTAAAGATTAACTCAAAATAATTTCTAAATAAATTAATATTGTATACATAATTTTAATTTTGTTAAAGTGTTGTTGTAAAATAACTTTATGTTGCGTGGGTCGTTGGTTCACATTTTGTTTAGGATTTACTTATTTACCTTAGCATCAAGGTACTTAGTGTTTCGTTTTCCATTTATTCAGATTATATTTGAAACCTATTTAACCAGAAGGAAAGCTGAAAACGAAGATTCCTTCTATATTTCTCTGTTTTTTAGCTCCATGCTATTTCAGTATGTAGCACTGCATAGGTTGAGGAAACCTGGGAACCTTGTATTAAGATAATGTGTTCCCGTTATAACACTTCCGTTTGCGACTGTCCGCCGATTTCTCGAGATATTGCTATTTGAGTGGCGAAACTCAACGCCACGCTTTACCTCGTTAAAGAGCGGAGAATTAAAAATATTAAATACTTCATTCCCGGGTGTGCCAAGCCGAATCAAAAAGCACAGCAATAATTTTCAATAATTTTCAATAAAATTTGTCGTCATAATGATTGCAATTAATAGATTTTCCATTAAAATTTAATTTTAAGCAATAGTTTACAAAATAAAATCGCTTCGCCTTTGTAAATAACATGTTAATATTTATTCAGTGCGTCGATTCATTATATATTGTTGGTTATTGAAAATATCTGTGTTTAAACATGGACGCTACGCGTACGTTGTTTAAATAGAAAATTGTGTTTACTATTATTAAATTGCATACATTGTTGACGTGGCGGAAGTGGAGCAGCTTCGGACTGTCAACACGATGGTTGTGGGTTCGATTCCCACTCGGGGTAATAATAAATTTATTTTAATTTTTCTTACGTCTTAGACAAAGTGCGGCGTTGAATGAACAATGTCTCGATAATTGGGCGGAAAGTGGGAAGAAATAAATTTTAGTATTGCGTTCTGTAAGCTATTTAGCAGCATCTTGAAATTGGGTGGGAGGCGGAGAACTGAGAATCTCGATCTTAGAAGATATTGTTATATCAATTCAAATTTACAGAAGCTCTACTGAATGAAAAAAACTGGTTACGTGCGAATAGGACTCGCCCACCGAGGATTCCGTACCAATTTTGTGGTTAACTTTGAGGTATGGAACCCTAAAAAACTAATAAATTTTGACATTATGTCACCTATACATATATCATATACATATAGGTAAAAAAACATTGAACTGAGGCATAAGATTAATCAGGCATTAGATTGAACTGTCAAAGCTTCTTAAAGCCGAGTCTTAATGGATTTTATCCACAGCCAATGTATGCGGAATGTTTCGATACAAATCACGTGTTGTTATTGTAAATCCGACTTTCCATTAAGGGCTTAATATTTAGTTTCAATTTGCACTAGTGGGAATACCCGAGGATGCTTTGTTTATATTTTTTTTAGTTTCACGCTATCTTATATAGAGTAAGCAGAGGGAGCCTAGTGTTAAGAAACTCTACTTACACCGAATTCTGGAGACGGAGAGATAGACAGAGTGGTGGAACGATATGCCTAGAGACCAGAGCGATGAAATGAAAATATTTAATATTTTATTTTCTTCAATGGGAATCGAACACCTGTCGTGCTTAAACCTCCTGATGGTATAGATTATGATCTTCATATACAAAATATGAGGAAAGCGTGTAAAAACTCATGGACAGTAAGTACCCTATAGGTTTTGATTACGCGGTGATTTTCTTGTATCTTTGGACTGACTCCAATTAAAATCAAATATTTAGGTATGCAGTGCTCCTGGATATTTGATATTAATTAAAGCTCAGTACCTCCATCTAATCTTGAGACAAGTGATCTTGACAGACAGACAGACAACAAAGTGATCCTATAAGCGTTCCTTTTATTTCTTTTGATAATTTTATTTTTTATTTATTTTAAGTTTTCTAACATCTAATACTTTAAACCATTTTGATATACAATTATTAAATTTAGACGCTTAAAATGTTTCTAAAATTGTAGTCATAAGGTGGGCGATAAATGAACGAAAAAGTGAAGTGTTTTTTGCAGTTTGTTTTTCACACTGTATTCCGTACATAGCAGGAAAGGCAGAAGGAACATGGGGACTTAGTGTTAAGACACTCTGTTTTCTACTCTCCGCGCAATTCAAGAGGCCTTGCGTGTTCAGTGGTGGAAATCAACGCCGCGTTTTGTCTCTACTCTTTATACGTTTCGACGTTTGATATTAATATACCTACTCTTAATTTGTATTATATTTAAGTTATATCATAATTACTTTATTACTGACAGTCTAAGTTTACAAAAGTAAATGAAATACATGTCTGTATGTTGTTTGATTGATGTCATTCCCGAAAGCAAAGTTTTTAAATTAGAATTTAATAAGCGTGATGAATGTGTAAAATTAAACTTATTTTGTATGGAATTAGAAATAATAACGAAATTCAAAATAATAAATTTCATAATAATATATATTATGTTTGTTTCTTAGTAAGGTGGCCGTTGTGGCGCAGTAGTACAGCGTACTGTAAGCGCAGTTGTTGAGGGCTAGAATCCTACTAAATTGGAATAGCTTTACGCTATATCATGCAAGATGCAGGATAGGCAGAGGGAACGTAGTGTTAAAATGTTTGGCCCCCACTCAACACAGCGCTTCTTATAAGATCAAGGAAATGAAAATAATTAATTCTTTGAGCTAAAATCGAAGCCAGGACTATCGTTTCTACAGGCTTTTAAATATGCTATGTTTTTGCGCCATGACGGCCTCCGGGGAAACGATAATATTTTAAATTATTTTTATTGGAATCTACTATGAATATTATATTCTATGAATATTGTACTCTATCCATGAAATTAAAAAAAAAGAACATAAAACATTTAAAAAGCTTCTTACAGCCTTGTTATTGATTTATCGACGCCGAAAGAAATAATAAAAATATACGGATTCGTTACAATAAGATTACGAATTCTTAGTAAATTAGGATGTTCATTGTAAGAGAGCGAAAAGGGTCCCTGAGATTGTAAGACTTTAATGTGATCTTCAAATCGATTAGAAGGGTTCTTTAATAGAAGCGGTGAAAGTATTTTAATGATACTTAATATTATAATCTTACTTAATCTACTAAGAAATTTTGATTTTAAAGTTAGAAAAGGTAATATTATTATTATAGGTAGAAAATTTGGACGGAAATTAGAAAACGGAGTGCCTTAAGTTTACAACAATGTTCCTACTATGAATACATTTTTTTTAATTTTTATATAGTACCTACTAGCTTCGCCCGTTTAAATTTATTGTTATAATTATAATAAAATTATAAAAAATCTTTCTTTACACAAATAGTTCCTTATGTGTTATTATGATGTACGAACTATGTTACGTTTCATATAATAGTAAAAGAAGCCATACGTGGCGCGGGGGCTCAAGTATGTGACTGTAAACGTTATAAGTTCGATCCCCACTCGGACTTCGGAAATGAAATATTTATTTCAATTTATATTTTCATTTTTTCGCTTTGAAGGTGTTGTATTCTCAACGGTGTTGAGTTCTGCCACTCAACACGCAACGCATCCAGAATTCAGCGGAAAATGGGGAACGGAGTGGCTCAACACTAGGTTCCCTCTGCCTGCCACGCAGTGTGCGGGATACAGCATGAAGCTGATTTCATAGAAATTCGTTCATTATAATGTGTATTGTGTATAAAAAACATTTAAATATTACAAAATAATATATATATTTTTATTTTCACTTAATAAGTCCCTAATAGTACTTCTATAAATTCATTTTACTTTAAATATCCCTTGTTGGCCATTACACAAATTCTCATTCCGTTTCTACCCAAAATAAAGTAACTTAGGTACGCTAGATTTATTGTTTAATTTAATTAGGAAGTTTACTTAATCTAAATTTTTGATTACATATACTTTTTTATATACGTATTTCCCGATTATAATAGTTTGAGAGAACCTAGTGTTAAGACTCTCTTTTCTCCGTTTTCGTTTAATTTCGAGAAATTGTATATTGGATAGCGGAACACAACGCCTCTCTTTATCTTATTCAGGACAAATGAAAATAATTTAAATATTTTTTTAAGACAAGATTGAATTGAAAACCACGTATAAAGCCAGATGACCTGTGAGGAAACTATAAGACTTTACTATTTGGCACGAAAGACCATGAAAAGACAGAAGAAAAACGAATCAAGGGACTTCACCAACTGCCTATCCTATGAACTTCATATATTTTGTGAAGATAAGCAAATTTTATATTTACATTTGATTAACATTTTTTGACGTATTGATATAGGCACTTATATTTTCTTTACAGCTTGAAATTATACCTCATATGTAGTATGTAAATGTAGACAGAGGGAACGTATCATTAGACATTGCTTCCCAATTTTTTGCTCAATTTTCTATACTTTCTATTTTGAGTGGCGGATTTCAACGCCACACTTTGTCTTGTTATCAGAGTGAGGAAATGAAACCAATTATTTCCAAGAGTAGGATCAAAATTCACAAATTAAAGCCAGACGCTGCGCATACATTATTATTAATTTTAATTGTTTCAGGTTGCAGCTGCCGAATTCTATTTCTTGACAAAATTCAATTTAACGTTCAATTTGCTAGGTAAGTGGCGGCACGATGTTGACTAGGGAACTAATGGGATAGTAGAGAAGGCTTTCCAGTATATACATTTTCTAACACTTTTTACTTATGTACGTGATGGTTATAGGTTCAATCCATGTTTAAGAATAATTTATATTAAAAATGGCACCGTCATTGTGCAGTGTGAAAAGCGACGGTTGTGGATTCGATTTCCACTCGGGGAAAGAGATATTTCAATTTATTAGAGAACAACGCATCTTGGTCCTATCACTGCGCTATCCTGCAAAACGAGATAATGCGTGAAACTAGATATAAATAGGCAAGAAAATAAAATCTAGATACACTACTACCAGTTTTATCTGACATTCAATTCAACCATTATTTACCAGCAATTAGTACTTAGAAATAAACTACAAGCTACGAGTAAGTACAGTTTATGTGTATATTAGTTATTCTGATGAATTATATTATACTTAGTTAACTTTAGTTAAAATAGACGAAAACCACGCTGCGGTGGAACTCAGTTGCAACGTACTATGCGTTTTACCACATAGGTTTTGGTATCTGCTTCCATAGCAAGTTTCGTTTTAGTAGAGATATATCTATATATATATAGGTATGTATTTCAGTAAAATTCTGTACGGTTTTTAGTAGCCCGTTAAGATACTGCCGCTTCTCCTCTTTCCGAAGAATATATGAGACCTTGCATGTTGAGTGGCGTATTTAAACGCCGTGCTTTGTCTCGTCACCAGAGCGAGGAAATATGAATATTAAATATTTTAATCCCACTGTTCAATACGAACATTGTCACGGTAGTGAACAAGCTATTTTAAGATTTTGTATAATATAACTTCGTACTAAATAAAACTTTTTCTTTTAGCACAATGAAAAGATATTGTTTTTGTTTATAAAGTAAAAAGATAAAAATATTTTTTTAGTTCTAAAAGTCTTAATAGTTGAAGTTTGTGCCACCGATTATTATAATTTACTCTGCTTTAATTACAGAATAATGAAATATATATTCTCAAATTTTTTATACTATTTTTATCATTTTTATAATTAAATATATTGAAAATTCACAACTATTATTAGTATTTTATATTATATTTTATCAATAGTTTTTTGTTATGTTATAGTTTTTGGCCGACGACGACTTTCATAAAAATGTACCCGCATAAGTACTTCTTCTAACGAGATAAGATAATCTCTTCTAAGAGAGATATGTTACGACACTGTCTCCATCTTGCAAAATAAGGATTATGTGAGAGCGTTAATAAATATTGTTACTGAAATACTTAACTTTTCCATTTTACAAATTTAGCTTTTCAATATGTACCTATTAGTTTTGTATATGGCATACTTATTTCAGTCATTTTTTATAACTTCTCTATACTAAAAAATGTAAGCGTAAACATGAGTATAGAAAATATATATGAAATTACTCTACCATTGTGTTGACAAAACCGACTTTGAGTAGAAGTGTATTGCAAGTTATAAGAGAAAAGAGATTGTTAAAAAATTAAAAAAGTTAAAATATGTTTCTGGAACTAACTATTCCATTTATTGTTCATCTACTTATTATAGATTATAAATCGTAGTAAGATAAATCGTTTAAAAAAACTATTATCAATACTATGGCGATCATTGTGTGAATATTGTAGGTAACATTCTTTTGGCGGTCACCAGCTAGCGCCATTAGCTGTATAATTTATTAACTTTACGTATAACCAATTTTATTTAAATGATTTCTGATACCGTTGTACTCTAATTGAAAATAATAAACATGCCGCAATATTGGAAAGTCTCGTTAAAATCATTGATAATTAAAAACCCCCAGTACAAAAAGTTCTAAAAAGTAAACTAGAAATGCCACTGAAATACTCATATCTACAAATACACAAAATATTTATCATAATATGTATGACCATTGTTAGAATAGTTTTTCTTGTCTTTGTTACAATTTTTTTCTGGCAATTATTTTGTCCTCAATAAAGCAAGTGCTTTAATTTAGCAATTTTTGTAAATAAATGCAAAAAAATCAATGTAATCTCAATATTAGATTGTTAGTGTCCTATCAAAAGTGTGACAGAAAAAAGCAGCTCCACGCTTTTTTTGTACACTAGAATAGGCAGAGGAAACTCTGGTTCGCACTTGTCATCTAATTTTAAAGACATTTCGTATTGAGTGGCCGCTTAACTGAACGCCGTAGTTTGTTTACCGGAACGTAAAACTAAAAAATCACTCAAGAAATAATTGCATCATTTCCTCGAGTAAACATACAACCATCTCGACTCCATCACAACGGCACATCTCAGAAGCGTAAAAGTAAAAAAAGATATATGTATATTAAAAATCGCCAATATCCTATAACATGGACCAATCTAAGTCAACCGTGGATTTGCTTTATTATAATACGCCTGTGTCCCGCCCGTGTCGGTATAATTAAATGTGGTGGGATTCGACTCACAAGCGGGGGATTATTGCTGTTCTAGTGATATCAGCTGAATGAGCGTTCATTTAATAGACTAGTGGTGGATTGTGAAAGGACGTTGTTAGATGCAGAAAATATAGTGGTATAGTTGGTTTTTTTATAAGAGTATACGTTCTATGAATGTTTTTCAGCTTTACGCTGTGTTCTGTATGTAACAGGGTAGGTAGAGGGAGCCTGGTGTGAAGACACTTCGTTTCCCAATTTCCACCGAATTCTGGAGGCATTGTTGAGTGGCGGAATGGAAATGCAGCGCCGCGCTAAAGCTGCGGCGGCGTCGGCTGAGGTAAACCTCGCCACCAGAGTTAAGAAATGTAAATATTTAATTTCTATCTCAAAAACATGCTATATGTTATATATACACATCTATCTATACATAAAGTTTTCATGGCTTCTACTCATATCGTGAACGCTGAAGTTGGAAATTGACTTCGGTAATATAACTTGGATTATCTGCATAAGTTTCTAAATAGCTGCTTCAACTGTCCTTATCCAGTTATCTAATCATATTTTTCTAAATCATTGAAAGTACAAATGTATATATACATATTTACTTAATTCTACTATAGTACACATTTTTCAAATTATCTAAAGGACATACAAATACGATACTACCTGCTCGGAAGAAAGTTCTGGATAATGAGCGAAAAGTAACTTATCACTTCTTTTTTTTGATGACATCTAAAGGCATGATGATGACATCAATACTTTTGCTGACTGACCGAAAAAATCCATAACAATAGGTAAAAATATTTCGTCCTATAACCATTTAATTCAATTTGCCATAGAAAAGGAAAGATTCTGTAAATAGTAGCTGTGATATAAAGACAAACATGACAAAACTATAAGGGACTTTACAAGCTTTTATTTACTTTCACCCGTCCCGTTGTCTGTAATCAAATCTTAAGTTTAATTTAATCCACTTTGGTTTTCGATTGAGCTGAAATTTTGCATGCGTGTATAAATCGGATAACAATGCGATATTATTATAATATAGAGCTGATCTGATAATAGAGCTGGAAAGTGACCATAGGAACTCCGTAATTAAACGATGCAGCCCCATCGAGTTTGAGCTCGTTTGATTCTTCTTGACGAGTATTTTGATACTAAATGGTAACCAGGGTCTGATGATGGAGCTGGAAGGTGGTCATAGGAACTACGTAATTAAACCAAACAGCCCCATCGAGTTTGAGTTCGTTTGATTCGTCTTGACAAGTACTTTGATACTATATCATAACCAGGGTCTGATAACTTTGGAATTTGGGCTCATTTGATTCGATCGAAGATATATTAAAAAAATCTGAGTATACGTGTATGTAATAAACTTCCACAGTGTATTTTAAGTTTACTATTACCACAATTTAAAGTGTCTTCAAAAAAATACTAACAAGTAAAGCTTATTATACTGTCTAAGAATATTTAGAGGATAAACATATATGGAATTAATGTCTATTGAATGTGATGCAGGATAGCTGCCAGTTAATGTAATAATTAAATTTACCATTAACTTTGAAAAGAGCAACTGTTGAGTTTCTTGTCGGCTCTTCTCAGCAGAACTGCCTTTCGAGCCGGTGGTAGCTTTTTTGTTTATATGTTCATTCGACGATTCAAAAGTGCTTGTAACAGCCTATTTGAATAAAGAATATTTTGAATTTGAATTTGTTACATTTTGATGGTATAATTAAGAATATGCAGCATTGAGCAACAGCAGAGTTAAATTATTTTTAAGTTTTTAGTTCATTTTATTAACAAATAATAAAAACTTGTTCTTAAAAAAGGTTTTTTTTCTTTAATTTTATTTACCATTTGTCTATCTATGGAATAAAACCTAAGGACTCATTACAAGAAAACAATTTAGTGCTTCGATTTTCATATTAATTATATTATAATATATGAAGACACCCACTTTAAAAGATATCCTTCATGTTATAAATTAGGCACTGACTAAATTTGAACGTACTATGTAACAAATCCAGTTACGTTAATTTTTTTACAAAATTTAAGCACTTTTCTCATTTGTATGTCAAAATGGGGCAAGGAAAAATATTTAGATCTTTTAATATACGTTTAATATTTATTCAAAACTCTATGCAAATACCACGCCTGCCCACTTCCAAGTTTCGCTTTTGACATTTCATTTGGCATATATTTATGAATGTTTCATTAGTTGTTGTGCATACTGGGAAGTATACGTTTGGACATTCTCTACAAGGTACTGTTCTGTTTAAAGGTGGTAGGTAATGTGAGATTGGCCTCCTGGTCGTCCATCTTTTTGTAGTTCTTGATGTCAGCTCGTGGAATAGTAAAGCCAATAGCATTATTAGCATAACTGTAAGTAAACAAAGAACAGAACAGAACAGAACAATACGGAATATCTATACAAATGTTTTTTATATCTCTGTTATTAGTAGCAAAATAAGTCAACTATTTAGATTTTATTTTGGTGAATTATACAATATCTAGATGTCTATAAACAACGGGACTCAAATCCGCGTTTCTTAGAAACTGGTCGAATTAAGCTATACGTTTACATTGAATTAGTTTGATAAATTAAAGTAATGTTTATATGTATATTTTTTAACTTTATGCTGTAGCTGCTGTAGCAGGCATAGGGAACCTGATACTACTAAGACATTCGGTTCCTCTCGGCCTTAGACACTCGGCGTGTTGAGTGGCAGAACATTATCACTGCGTTTTGTCTTCTTACCAGACCGAAACAAATGAAAATACTTTAATCCCTCGAGTGGGAATAGAAGCCACAACCGTCGCATTTACAGTTATAAACGTTGATTTTCATTATTATTATTATTATTATTATTAAAACCGTTGCTCAAATTTTATTACACACTTCCATCTGATATATCTGAAAATATACAAAAGTAATACATTGTACTTACAATAAATTTTCATTTTGCCACGAGCACCTAATTACGGCGTGTAATAAAAATTGTCATTTAAGTATAATTAGCAATTTGTTTCATAAAATCTTAATTAATTAACGTTGCTCACGTCAAGATGAATACGGTTAATTACATTTTTATTGCTTTCTATCGAACTTAGTATTTTATCGTCATATAATTACCTAATAATAATAAATAAAATAAATAAATCAATCAGTTTCACCCTGTATCCCGCACACAGCAGGGTAGGCACAGGGAACCTATTGTCATAAGACACTCCGTTCACCACTTTTTGGCAAATTCTGGAGGCATTGTCTATTGAGTGGCAGAATTCAACACTGCGCTTGTCCCTCTACACCAGAGCGAAGAAATGGAAATATACATTTAAGTAAATATTTCATCTCCTCGAGTGGGGATCGCACCCCACAACCAGTCGGTTTTACAATCACACTTTGTGCCGTTGCGCCACTACTGACCTCATTAATAATAACTTTAGAAAAAGTATTCATTTATAAAAAGTTGGAATAAAAACAGATTAACTTTGTTCATAATGATTGTTTAGGTGTATAATGTATAGAGGAAAGTGATGGACCACCTTATTTAAGTAGTAATGCCTTTAAGCCAGTGGTGACTTACTCTAGGAATTATGGCATTATGAAACTTGGCAGTTAAAAAAATAGGAATTGTCTAAATGTATGTGATTAAAGAATATATAGATATTTGAACACTAGGTTCCCTCTGCCTACCTGCTGTGTGCGGGATACAGCGTGAAGCCGATTTAATTTTTTTTTAGACATTTGAAGTTTCTGGCTATACACGAGATGGTCATGAGTTCATGGAAATTAATTTGTTTTAATTTTTGCAAGTTCATCGAAAATATAAATAATAATTTAAAATATAATAATAAACGTTGTTTATATAACAATGGCTGCAAATTTTGTAAATATGTCTGTCTTGTCCCAAATTATCCTCCACAGACTCAGTGCTGCAATTAATCTGTTAAATGTGACGTCCCATCTTATTGCTTTCACCGCTAATAAGAGTTGGGTCGTTTAGGCAGAGACTAGGGTTAGATTGCCGTGTAAAGAGTAATTCTATATACCTACACTATACAAAAGATTTTACGAATGAACCTACTTTGGATATTAATAAACGTTTAAAAATATTAATAAATAATAATTCAATCCCTTGAGTAGGAATCGAATCGCCACAACCATCGCATTTACAGTCACACGATTGTGCCTCTTGAAATCTTTAAGAATTTTGTAAATTTTTTTTTTTCTTTATATTAACAAACTCTATGAGAATCAAAAGTTTTCAAATATTTTTTAAATAACCTTTAGCGCTTTTTTGACTCTAATAAAAAAATAAATATACATAATTTTTCATATTTATTAGTAAATTGAAACACATATTTTAAATCATTTTTCAACAAAACAAACTTAATAATCAAAAGGATCTATAAACTGAAAGCAGTGGCCCGCGTAGAAGATCTCCACATCAGTACCACGTTTCTCATTCATACAGTTCATCCAACATAAATTAGTGTAGGTCTTATTATCAGTACCACAGACAGGTATGTAGATACGAGGACATTCACAGTTCCTTATAGATTCCAGCAAAGGCAGGGGATCTATGACTTTTGACATGTACCAATTCTGGAATTGGACCGCCTCCTCTGGTCTTAACGTTGGATTGAGTGTTTGAGTTTCAAGCTCTTGTATCACTGATGCTAACATAAATGTTATACCTGAAAAAAAAAGAAATAGAGGACAGCGTCAGGTTTTATGGCAAATGACAACACGAGGAATCTCAAATTTGGATGAAATAAAAAAAAACGGTTTTTAAGCTAGATTATCTCTGCCTAATCTGTGCATTTAAAGAACATGCTTTTATCTCGCAAAGAACGAAAATAACATTTGCTCGGAGCTGTAAATTATACGATCCTAACTCTAGTGGTTTGTTTACTGGTAAACCCTGAAGTATTACATTTTTAAAGTACTGATACAATCATCGGATCATAGGTGTCACCTAAGGTTATATATATAAAAGGACTTGTGCTGACTGACTGAGGTAAGACGCACGCAGAGCCGTAACCGCTGATGGTAGAAACGTGAAATTTGGGCAGATGTTTATTTTCATATTCTGGACATCCACTAAGAAGGGAATTTGAAAAATTTTAACCCTAAAGGAATGAAATAGGGGTTGAAAGTTTGTATGGAAAAAAAAAATAATCTGCACCGATTTTTATAAAATTTGAAATTCAGACTCTTAAAAATATTTCATTGAATACATGTTTCATGGTTTTTAAGAATTCACCCCCTAAGGGTTCAAATAAGGAGTTGAAAGTTTATATGGAAAAATCTTTATATTGCCACCGATTTTAATAAAAATTTAAATTCAGACTGTTAAAAATATTTTATTGAACACGTGTTTCGTGGTTTTTTTAGGATTCACTCCTAATAAGCGGGCGAAGCCGCGCGCGCCCTCTAGTGATCTATAAAAAAACTGTTTAGTAGATCTTATTACATAGTTAAAAATCATCATGTCTGAAAAAAAAATAAGACATCTACGTCTCGTTCGTTCATTTTTTTTTCATATGAAAAAAAAGTACTTAAACTGTAATCGCTTATTCGTAACATAGTAACATTTTTAACAAGCGAGAGCAGTTAAAAGAATTTTCATTAGTACGAACTTTTTCAATCTAAATTAAAATCCATTCACTCCGTTTCTGTAACTAATTCATTTCGTTGTCCCTAACTTTGTAATGAAGCAGAATGTAGTTTTTTTTAAGACTTAATCAAATATTTCTCCTTGATGTAATATGAATATTCTATAACTATACTAATATTATAATATAATAAATTTATAAATACAAAATATATTCAATTATGCCATAAAACACATATTCGAGTCTTCTTGAACATGAAAAATAAGTTCTAATTAAAATCACTCTTTCGCTTAAAAGTTATACGCTTTATTATATATAAAGAGCTGTTCAAATTTTATATAATACTTAAACACTGATTTTAATTAATTAATGTACAATTTACAGCGGCGCTAGGCGCTGAGGAATAGTAGCTAGCTGTAAATGTGATAGTTATGGGTTCGATTTCAGTTCACTTGGAAGATTTTTTTTTAATTTTAATTTCTCAGCTCTGGTAAAACAACCTGTGGTGTTGAATTCCGCCACTTAACCTGCAATATCTTATATCTACAAAGCTTAAAAAAAACAAAAATACTGAAAATAAAAAAAAATACATATTAGTTTCAGTACTTACCGTAGAACACAATCATTGTATTCTTACTGTAGAACACAATTAAAGACGAATTAGTTTGTTTCAGTTGGATCGTAGGAATTTTTAATAGACGAACGTTCCTGTTGTATTTCTCCCGCGAATTGAAATACCTACATACATCGTGTATAATTACATTGTAATGGGTTTAATTAATTTTTTGATAATATGTAACTTTGTTGGTGGTTTCATATATAATTTTTGGCATTTCTAAGTATCTTTGTAGGAGATTTTATAAACTAATTTAGTATAGTATGTGTAAAATTAGATATAACTGAACTAAATGATATAATATAATTAAATAGAGGCCAGGGGCACAAGCGTGAGACTATAAATACTACAGGTTGTGGGTTCAATATCCACGATCCAGGAAAAGAAATATTCAATATTTTTATTCCCTTGCTAACTAAAAAAGCGCGGCCTTGATTATCGCAAGGCAAAACGTGAGGTTCCCATGTTCCCTCTGCCAAATGTTAGGGGAGGTTAAAGTAAACGTTAAATGTCATATAAAATGAAGTTTGATTTCACAGTTCTCAAGAAATGTAAAGCATATTTGATAATTATAAAAAATAAATCTAATAATGGCAAATAAAAAATATATTTTTTTAATATTAGCCACACTTTAGAGTATGTACGACTAACATAAACTTTAACAAAATTAACTTGTTCCAAAGTGTTAATATTATTTTATTACACCACAAGTATTTTTTCAGTATAAGAGTATTCCATCTCGTCCACAAATTAGTTACATTGTCAAGATATATGGAGGTATAAGGGTGAACGGTAAGGAAGCTTCAGTTGACCTTCGATAATACAGTGTCAATGATACTAGAGAAAGGTCGTCTACAAATAACAACGAGAAATTTAGAGAATAAAATTGTTTTTTTTTTTACATTATATTTTTTTAGCTTCACGCTGTATCCCGCACATAGCGTGGTAGGCAGAGGAAATCTGGGAACACAGTGTTAAGACACTCCATTCACCATCTTCCGACAAATTCATAAGGCATTGTGTGTTGAGTTGCTTTTGCCTCGTTACTAGAGCCAGGAAATTAATATATTTAATATTTCATTTCGTTGAGTGGGAATTGCACCCACAACCTGTAGCGCTTACAGTTGTGCCCCTGTGCCATAACTGGCTTCAAAGGGGATTTCTCGTGGTGAATTGCCTCATAAGTAATTTGGTGCATAAGACACGCTTGATAATTAGTAAAATTAAAATTAATAAAAATGTATATTGGTCATATAGAGGCCGGTCGTGGCATAGAAACAAAGTAGAAAAAGTAGAAGTATTATTTTAAATTTATACTTCCATTTCATCGCTCTGGCGTCGAGGAAAAGCGTGGCGTTGAGTTCCGCCACTCAACACGCAATGCCTCCAGAATTCGGCGAAAAGTGGAGAGCGGAGTGTCTTCACACTAGGTTCCCTCTGCCTACCCTACTGTGTGCGGGATACAGCGTGAAGCTGATTTAATTTAATCTTAATTTATATTGTTATATTTCAATCTTATGTTAATTAAATTTGTAAAACTTAATTCTAATTAAATTTGTAAAACCTAGACAGAAATGCTATTTGTATTTGTTGTTGTAGAACTGCATAAATTTTCTAACTTTGATTAGGTCTTAATTAGATTTAGAGCAACTGTTCAGCTTTTAAAAGGTTCAAATAGAAATTATATTATTTGCTACAATAGTTTTTAGATATGGACAGAATGAAATTATCAGCGACGTCTCGTTACAAGATTTATATTAAAACCTTCTTTGTAGTTAATATTAATTGAATATTTTTTTATATGTAACATTTTTATTGATTCATATTGTAGGAAGAGGGAGCTTTGTGCTAAAACAGTTCAAGCCCCAATTTCCGTGGATTTCTAGATGCATTGCGTATTGAGTGACGGAATTCAACGCCGCGCTTTGCCTCGACACCAGAGCGAAGAAATTCAATTATTAAAAATAAATTAAGACCACTCACAGGATAGTGAGAAAACATAGCATTAAGTACACCCGCTTCCCTATTTTCTGCTGAATTCTGAAGGCTTTGCGTGTTGCGTCGCGGAACTCAACGCTGACATTGAGCGTTGACACTAGAGCGAAGAAATGAAATTATTAAATATTTATTTCCTCCAGTGGGGATCCTAACCAGTCCCGTTATAGTCACATACATTTGTCCCAATAAAAATAAACTAAAAAGTGAAACGAACGAAAATTTTAAAAAATAAAACAATACGTATATATATGCGAATCGTATAATTTAAAATTATCTTAAAATTATTTCAAATCAGGGAAAACTTCACACGGTCCTGTCCTAACAAATTTAGCTTTGGGATTCTTTTGTCTATTTTCATTGACGCAGTTCATTCGACATTCGTTGACATATGTCATGTTGTCATCAGCACATATTGGGTAGTACACCCTCGGGCATCCCAAGCACTGAGGAGTGGCAGGAATGGCGTCCAGTGAAGGTATATCCACGGAATATGGGTTGGAAAAGTTGAAAAAATCCAAATACTTATCAAATGAGGTCACTATTAACGGCATATCTGTTAGATTTTAAAATTATTTAATTAATGCTAAAGGTGCATCTAAATAGAATAGTCGATTAGTCGAAAAGTACTTAGAGAATGACTGAATGATAATGACGATGATTTTTCTAATATATATGTATAATAAGTTTCTTGGATTGGATATGTAAATTAATTTTAAGAAGTACTGCTTCAAATTGAAAATATATTTTTATGTTATTTGATAGTTCTATTAATTATCAGAGAAAAATATAGTTTAATCGTTTTAATATTATACACACCGCATTTTTGGACCAAGACATTTCGGGCACTAAGAACGTGGCCTGTGCCATATACAGCTCAGTTAAATATTTTCATTTGACGAAGGTAACAGGTAAGAGCTAGTTTTAAATAAATCTCATACTTTCATTTGAACTCATAAATTTATTTCTACGGCCCATATGTGGCCCAATATATTTTTTGGGACTTCATATACAACAAGGCCGAGGCTGTAACTGTAACGCGACTATTGTGGGTTCGATCCCCACTCGGGGGAATAAATTATTATTATTTATTAATATTTGGCCTTCAGTTCCGCCACTCAGCACGCAATGCCTCCAGATTTCGGCGGAAAATGGTGAACGGGGTGTCTTAACACTAAGCTCCTAATGCCTACTCTGCCATATGCAGGAAACAGCGTGAAGCAAAAAAAACAACAAAACATTAACGAAAAACGGAGAACAGAGTGATAACTAAGTTTTGTTTGTGTACTATGTTCTAGATATTATGTATTCGCTTGGCTTAGAAGTACTCAATCAAGCTGAGTGCTGATACTAAGCTTTAGAGCTCCGCAAAGTTCAAACAAGGCACCTTTGTGTCGTAACCCTCTCGAACGTTAGCCTATTAAGGGGGTTTGTAGTTTGAAAGATAATATTTACTTAGAGCTTTCGAAATCTTATTAATAGGCCGATGTTAAATATTGTGTACGTATAGTGGAACTATTTTTAAGATATGTCGGGATAATTTTCTTTACGACGCTCTATCCCGCAAATAGCAGGATACGAATATATCTATATTTATAACATTCTTCACACATAACTCTAATAGCTGTAATTCTAGCAATAGCCATAATTTTTGAGTATTCTTTCCTTAGTAAAAATCTTTTAAACGAAGATGTTAAAAGAATAAAACTCCTTTACCGCGATAAAAGCCTTAATTGGTGAGTTAATTTAAGTCTACATTTTTAAAAGATTTAAAGCTTAAATTTATTATATATTTTATTCATTTGGGATATATATAATTGAATGTGATAGTTAAAGATTCCAGTTTCCTACTTTAGATAGTTACTTGTACTCGTACTAATATTCTAAAACTAAATAGTTTATTTGGTTGAACGTGGAACCTCAGAAATTACTGAATTGAAAAACTCTTTCGAATAGTCCTTTTATCGAGAAAGACCTGTAGGCAATGTTAGATCCTCTTAATTATTTCCATCAACAACCACTGAGTTGTTGTACCTCGGGCACTTCGACCGTGGCATGTACCGTACACAACTCTCAGCTATTCCCATCCGACCTCGCCGCGGGTGCGGCAGGTGGTAGAAGGTAGAAATATGTAACTTTATCTCAAATAATTGTAAAATTGGAGGACAGATTTTTATTTATTTATATAATTAATAAATTAATAAAAGTATTAAGTGACTGTAAAACCGACTGGTTGTAAGTTCGATCCCCACTCGAGGAGATGAAATATTTACTTAAATTTATATTTCCATTTCTTCGCTCTGGTGTCGAGGTTAAGCGCGGCGTTAAATTCTGCCACTCAACACGCAATGCCTCCAGAATTCGGCAAAAAGTGGGGAACGGAGTGTCTTAACACTAGGTTCCCTCTGCCTACCCTGCTGTGTGCGGGATACAATGTGAAGCTGATTTATTTTATTTTTAATAAAAAAATGCCTGTTTCTGTCGATTTTACAAAGATGTAATTTTTTTAAAAAAAATACATCGTCCGCCTCACCTTCCGCTGAATTTTTGAGGCATTGCGTGAGTGGAATTCAAAGCCTCGCTTCGATTTGTTACCAGGGCGAAGAAATGAAAATATCAAAATTATTTAATAATTCATTCCCCCAAATGGGATCGAACCCACAACCATCATCGCGTTTTCAGTCATACTTTAACGGCCTCTAAGAGATAAAATGTAGATAATAGTTAATCTATATAATAGTTAATATCTAATAATAAAAAAAACTTACAAAGCAATATAAATTGAGTTACTAATTTGTTATTGTCCAATACAATCATGTTCTGTTCGTTGTCAAAGTCTTTCTCAACTATAATTAAGAGTTTATAGCGTCAATTAAGTTTCTTAATTGACTTCATGTATATATTTGAAGGGTATGTAGTTTTGTAGGGTTATGAGCTATTAAATGTTATTAATTATACGTCGTGGCGCAGCGGTATAGCTGTAATCGCGACGGTTGTGGGTTCTATTTCTATTCGGATGAATTAATTATTTTAATTTACTGCACTACTGGTAGATCAAATCGCAGCGCTGAGTTCTGGGTCGGAAAGAGTCTTCTCTTTAAAAGAATAAAGGTAATAACATATCTCCATTTAATTAAACAAAAAAAACTACATCCGTATAAATGGTTTGGATTGTTTTGAAGTTACATATAAAAAATATTATAAATTTATATAATATTTTAATTCTTTTTTTCATGCACGATATATTATGTTAATTGAAGACATAGGAGAAACAACAGTTTTTAATCTTTGGAAGTAAACATAAAGAAAGTGTATCATATATCTAAAGAAGATTGATTGACTTTTATGTGAAATAAAAATACACGTAATAATAAAAATATCTCTGAAATTTAAAAAACACAGGCTTAGTAATTCGATGCTGTAGTAAGGTTGTTGTAGTATTGTATGCCGACTTGAAAATTATAAAATCTTTCTTTTATTATTTTTGTTCTCCAAAATACGTACTTTGTACATTTTACTTAATGTAAATTTATTTTTTACTTTTTAGTTCGTTATTTGAAGAAAAAAAAAACTTCAAAATCGGTTCACCCAGTCAAACGTTCCAAGATAACAAACATAAAAAAATACAGTCTAATTGATAACCAACCTCCTTTTCTTACAGAAGTTGGTTCAAAATAGAACGGAGTGTCTTAACACTGAGTTCTATAATCCATAGTAGGTAACTAGCGTTGCTTAAAATATTTTTGTTGCTAATAAGGATCAGATCCTGGCTGTAAAAATTCTAAGAAAAAAACAATCAACATTATTAATTCCATATTTGGAAATGTATTGAGTGAAAGCTTACATACAAAATTTCTTGAGTTTCGCAGGTCTCCCTCCATTAGGCTGCCAATCGAAGGTATAGCGGTTATTGCCATTGTGATGCAAAGTATGTAAAATACGGAAAACCGTGACTGCTCTTGGATGTCATTCACACAGAAGTCATTATTTTAACTTCGATGACAATTAAAAATAAACTTTTTTCAAGAAAAGGCAAACGTTATATTTTTTATTCATATAGCCAGGACACACAGAGAGGACCTAGTGTTAAGACACTTCGTTAGCTACGCACCGTTCAATTTTTGTGACATTGCTTTGTCTTCTTGACTAAAGTGAGGCAATGAGAATATTTTAATACCCTGAATGGGAATCGAACCTAAAACGTTTTAAAACCGATTAAAGACAGACATAGTGCCACTCCACCGAGATGACTGGATATTAACTGTTGTGTATGGATTAGTGATCATTAGGTAAGACTTTTTTTCACTAGGAATGTAATATTTTATCTGAAATATATTCAGGTGATAAAATATATTTGTCAGTATTTAAATTCATATACCATATTATTTTTTCGATATTGTATCAAAATAATAATAGAAATGTATAAAGTTAAAGTCATATACATAAAATATGTTAAAACTATTTAAATATTAGTAATATATTGTACAGAAAGGCGGGTGCAGAAGACAGTATTACTTCAGACGGTGCGCATCATAAAATTTCCCCAATTTAGAGTCTTCACCTGTGGCTTGGAATCTCATCCCGTCGCCGACGAAAAATTTTAATATTTATAAATACTTATAAAATGTTGCATTTTATTTTAATACAAGATTATTAAAATAAAATATAAGATTTTATAAGTATTTATAAGGCAGCGAGGCAGTGTCTGCTTGTACATGCAATGGTTGTGGGTTCGATTCTCATTCATGGAAATGAAAATATTTTTATTTTCCTAGTCTAGTGATATCTGGTGATCGAATGGATAGTTGGATTATCAATTTCACTATTTAACTCGTGATTTGCCTAAACGTAAACATACAGTTCTACAGGCATATGCGAGAGAGACATGGATCAAAAAAAAATTACCAACATTTAGTATGGAATTGTTTGTAGATTCTGTTATTGCAATTGAGTGGCGTAACTCAACACTGCGCTTTGCCTTGTTACGAAAGCGAAGATTTGAAAACATTAAATATTTCATTTTCCCGAGTCGACCCACAAGTCGACCCTGTGACGCCTACACTCCTACACTCCAGTACAACAACAGAACCCATTCATCGTTAACACATTATTAACATTAACTAAAATGTTCCACTTAAAGTACTTCGTTTTGTAAATCCAAGAAAGATATATATAAAAGCAATAAAATATTTTCAATAATAATTTACAAATTTATTTTATTCTTTCCATATTTTTTGCCTTTGTAAATATATTTTCATATATCGTTTTTTCCATCCCCGGAGATCATTGCCTAGTCTCTTTGATAGCCGTGACTTTATTCCCTTTTATTTCGAGAATAATGTTGAACTTACTTTACACAAATTCACAGGAAATTTTCATAATATCACGAAAAATCACGAATAAAAAATGTAATACTATAACTTAGTGTGATTTATTTTATTTACATAAATATTGTTATTCGTATCTTGCGGTAGTCGTATTTTATTTTATTCTAGTTTTTAGATTGAATTTGGCGTAAAGATACATATTTTACTATGTAATCTTAGATGTATATTTTTTTTGTTTTATTATAGATATTTTTATAATAAAAAAATACTGAGTAGTCTATTATTGTTATACATATTTAGGAAGTATCGCGCGTTGAAAAGCAGTGCCGTAGAAAATGATTTAGTCAGATGGAACTATTTGTATGAATTCTTTGAAGTATTAGTAGATACGAATTGAAAAAATATTTTTGTGCTATCAAGAAAAGTTACATGTAGGTTCATATAGCGCCATATCCGCCACTTTACACGGAATAACTTCAGACTTCTGCCGAAATTGACACCATTTTCCCTGGTTCCTTCTGCATTGTTCCTTTGCTATGAAGCTAAAAAATTGGAACCCCATACGACGAGAGTTACGCAGGTTTTGTAGGATGTGTCATGTGTCATACAAAATCATCAATTTGAGTTTATCTAAATATTAACAAAAAACAAAAACGGTGTAATAGTCAAACTAAAACTCGACCGACAAAAAGTACGTACTCGTATGCTAAGAATCTTTTTGACCTTCCTATTTTCGTCCCATTTTTGCCTTTACGCGCAGGTCAATACCTAATGTTTAACATTAGAATCGTTTTAGAAACGTGAGGCAGTGTTCCCAAAAATTGAGACATCATTTATGCACAATGAAGAGTTTCAATTGGAAATGGATTTGGAACCTTATTATGTATGCTTTAGAATTTATTTTACGTCAATTTTTGTTTGTTTTTTACTGAAAATGCTACATTGCTAGTGTTTCATGTACTTCGAATGTAGTATACTTTTGTCGTAAAATTTATTTCATTTTTATGAAAAAAAATTGTGCTGTATGTAACAGAGGTAAACAGCACAAAATAAATATAATTTCTCAATATCACTGTTCTTTTGTTACTGTTTATATTTTGCTTAATCATCCCGAAGAATAATAACAAGTTTTATTATAATTATAGAGTAAACACATTAGTTAATATAATAAAGTCCTGTGAACACGACGGCTGGTATTTTTATTCCCACACGAACACCCTGCTATATGCGGGATTCAAGCGTGAACTTAAAAAAAAGTAAATGTTATGGGTTCGAATCTTACTCTGGGGAAAGACTTAATTTCATTTCCTCATACTGCTAATGTAAAAGCAATGGGATGAGTCTTATCACTCAACATGCACTGTTTGGAAAATTGTGAAGTACGTTGGAACGGAGTGTCTTAACACTAGGTTCCCTGTATCTACCCTACTATATGCAGAATACAACAAAGAAACTAAACAAAACATAACAAACATAAGTAAAATATCCTAACCGTAACCACTTACATTTTAGCAGCGAAGGTCAGATATGGAATAAAAGAAAGCGACAAAACATAAACGAAATTACACCTGTTTTTATCGCTCGGGCCGGATATAAATAGGGAAAAGCTGCCGTAGTATTAAAATTATGCTCTCTGAAACCAATTGTTATTGCCGGGGTACGTTTTAGAAACTTTTTTGGCAACAAAGTATAATTTATTGCCAATTATTCTAAAAAAGACGGAATGCTAAGGTTTTTCGTGATTATTTTTCAAATCAAATCAGCTTCACGCTGTATCCCGCACATAGCAGGGTAGGCAGAGGGAACCTAGTGTAAGACACTCTGTTCCCCACTTTCTACCGAATTCTGAAGGCATAGCGGGTTAAGTGGCAGAACTCAACGCCGCGCTTTGCCTCGACACCAGAGCGAAGAAATGGAAATATAAATTTAAGTAAATATTTCATCGCCTCGAGTGGGGATCGAACCCACAACCAGTCGATTTTACAGTCACACTTTGCCGCTGTGCCACGACTGGCCTCTGATTATTTTTATATGATTATTTTTATGTGTTAAAATTTATATTAATGTAAATTTGTTGAAATCTATCTTAAAAGTTTGCTTGGTTAGCCATTCGGTGCGTTCCTCTAGGGGTTCGTGGCTACCGGATACAAAATATCACACAGGTAATAAAAACATATAAATCTTTTTTTCTAAATAATTTAGAGACTTGCCGCTTTAGGTATCTTTCTGCATTGAAACAAGTGAAGCGCTCCCCACGCTGCTGGCAGTTGGCGCTATGACCTTGGACGCGATGGACTTGTGAAGTGAGAATGGGTGAAAATTACCTATTAGCGACCGAGTTTTTGATATTTTTTTTTGTTTTATCACTTCAATATCAAGAATTTCCTTATCTTAGATAGCACTATAGAAGACATTTTGCAATATGAAGATTTGATTTGCAATAAGGAGAATAGATGAAAGTCAAAATAAAATTGCATCAGAAACTGAGGATCATGAGAAGCACAGTAACCATGGCAGCGGTACTGACCAGGGCGTAGGTCCAATAATATTCCTAACATTTATAAGATGAAGAGGTGCCTGAATTGCTTGTGCAATTGTGAGAAAACTATTGTACGTTTCAAAATATGTTTTAATATTATATATGTTAATAAATATTACGTTATACTATGAATTATTCCATATCTTCCACATAGGTATTGGGTTAAGTTGCCGAACTTACCGCCGTACCTTGTCAACTACTTACTACATATAGATATAGTGAAGTTAATGTTGTATATAAAAATATACATACTTATATCGAAATAAAAAACAATATATTTTAGGACAAAATCAGAAGTTAAGCATTAGTTTAATTTTATTAATTTATTTAGACTCTGTTGTATATAACATATAACTAAAAATCTTAAAAAATATATAAAAATATTTAGGAATAAACACGGAAAATAGAACCACAAACGAAACAATATTAATTTACCTTCAAGAATCGCCCCGATCTTTCCAAGCAGAAGGAACCAATATTACCATTTTTCTACTTAAAGCTCGTCTATACGTTATACAAGGTCCATATCTTCTTAGTGTCTTTTTCAGACAATTAATAATACAAACGTTCACATAAGTAAGGTTGTCGGTGGCACACGCTGGCCAGTAAATCCTGGGGCACTCACAGTTCGTAATTAAATCTAAATCGTGAATTCTAGTTTTATTTGGTATTCGAAATGGATATTGTAGCTGATACATCTTCATTAAATCTCTTATTGGCGTTGCTGCAATATCGATGCCTGCAATAGAGTTACTTAATTCTTATTTAATTAAGTGTTTATACTGACAAAAGAATTGAAGATAAATATGGGTGCCAAGTTAAAGCTCAAGTTTTGACTTACAATTTTTTCCATCAAACGAAATAACACAACCTAATAGTAAAGTTCAGTAGACGTTGAAAGTATATCGTTATACAAATATATTATAATCTAAAAAAAAAACAATTAAATTCAATCTTGCGCTTGAATATATCCACACAAAACTTGGCACCTACCTATATCTTTGATTCTTTTGTCCATGAAAAGGAAAGCGACGAGTTATTCAGTATTGTACTTGGCTCTCGTTTCACATAAATATTTTAATGGAACATACGTACTTTTTAAAATGATAAAAAAATATAGAACACATGTAAAAATATATAAAGAATTTCTTTCTTTTGTTGTTAGATGAATTCGCATTCTAATATTTAGTATCGATTCCGATTTACAGTAGTTTTTGTTTAATATTTTCGCCATAAAATATCTAGCACAATAAACACAAATAGAAATTGCTCCATGAAAAGAGTTATTGTTATTTGAAACGTTTGTGGATTTTAGATTGTATTATTGAAAAATTGTAATCGAGAATAGGTAATAATTATGCTTTGGTAAAACAGCCTCTACCATTGTGCGTAAATAATGTTAATTTCATATACGCTTATAATGTAAATTTTCTTTGTTTCTTTAGAAAAAATCTGAAATATTTATTGTAATATTCGTAAGTGTATACTAATGTCATAAAGCAAGAATTTGTTTGGTTGAACTTGCTAATTACAAGAACTAGTTTGCAATAAAAAATAGTTATGTGTTAGATCTGTTCTCATCTCTGGGTATAGAGATACCTCAGTATCAGCTTGAACCCTTTGATCGCATACGACGTAGAGTATTTCAAATCATTGGGGACACAATAATCTGTGAAAGGCTTGACACTTTGGCTTTGCATAGAGACGTCTCCTCGCTGTGCGTTCTCTATCGCATTTATCATGGGGAGTGTTCTGAAAAACTGTTTGACCTGTTACCTGCCGCCGAATTTTCTAACCGCACAGTACACCATAAGCTGAAATATCATCCACACCATCTGGATACGTGGCAATCCACTACTGTGCGGTTTCGTAGGAATTTCCTTCCACGCACCACGTAACTGTGGAATGGCCTACCCGCGGCAATGTTGCCAGGTCGATATGACATGGGTACCTTCAAAAAGCGCGTCTATCTCCACCTTAAAGACCGGCAACGCACCTGTAGCTCCTCTGGTGTTGCACGGGGTCGTGGGCGGCGGTAATCACTTACCATCAGGTGACCCGAACGCTCGTTTGCCTTGTCCTTTTCCATAAAAAAAAAAGATCTCGTTAACCATTTCGATTTCACCCTCTGAAGCTACGGTCAGAGTATTGAGTATATAACTCTTTTTTTCTAGCGTGCAGCTAAACTGTATCCCGTACAGAGCAGGATAGGCAGGCGGAACCTGGTAACCTAGTGTTAAGACACTCTCACGTTCTCATCAACACACTATCATTTCCCATTTTCCACCGAATTTTTGAAGGCATTGCGTGTTGAGTGGCGGAACTTAACGCCGCGGATAGAATTGCCAGAGTGAAGATAGATCAATAATTTATTAGCAATATCAATCTCAATCATGGCCTTCTATAGCTTCAAATTTGAATTTTCATAGATTTAAAATGGATTGAAATATAATAAATACTAATTTCTGAATTCCCATCTTTGTTTTCCGCCATTTTAACTTATGTTTTTTCAATTATATATATCAACTTTGTTGTTGAACTTGAACTAACCATACTAACAAACCGTAGCACAATTCTCTATACTGATAAGAACTTTTTTGTTTTGTAGGGCAAAGTGTCAACACAATTAATTCGAAATGAAGCAAACATATATATTTATTAAGTTTTCTCACTGTTCATTAGTATTCTAAGCCTAGCATGTATGAGTGCCCTTGAGGGAACTGTCAGACCTCCAGTAAAGACTACTGTGGCGTAAGTTATAAGAAACGTAAATTCTTTTCGTGTCGTGTGTGAAAGAAAACTAAATGTGATGTAGGTAAAGGACCTGAGGTTCGTATTTGACTTTATTTTGTTATATCGAGCCAGTAGTGGTACAGCGGCACAGCGTTATGGATTGCCACTACAGATATTTTTATTAGTTTCACTATTTTCGTTCTGATACGAAGACAAACCACGGTGTTGTGTTCCGCCGCTCAACTTGCTTCGAAAACTGGGCAAATAGTATGAAAAAGTAGTAAGTGGAGTGTCGTAACACTACGTTCCCTCTGTTTGCGTGCCGTTTGAGATTACTGCCATATCACACCTAAAGAACAGAGTACGTAGCGCAACCCAATGTTAAGGTCCTTTTTGTTAGTGCCTATTTGAGAAACATTACAAGTTGGACAGAAAAACTCACCACATAATATTTCACCTTTACTTACCTTACCTACGTTATATCAGCTTCACGCTGTATCTCGCACACACCAAGGTAGGCAGAAGGAACCTGTGTGATGTGTTAAGACACTCCGTTCCCCACTTTCTGCCGAATTCTGGAGGCATTGCGTGTTGAGTGGCAGAACTCAACGCCGCGCTTAACCTCGACACCAGAGCGAAGAAAGGGAAATATAAATTAATATGTTAAAATAGTATTAGATATCAGACATTCCGTAATTATTACGATTTTAGAGACATTATACATTAAGTTTTAATCAACACGCAATGTCTCGAAAATCGAGCGAAATATTAGGGGTTTACATTTAAACCTAGGCCTAGTACAACTAGGTCACAGGCAGGTGTGTAAATCACGTGTTTGCGGGCTGTCAGCGGTGTCAAATGGAATAAGCTGTGGTACACTCGCGATGTTTGCTTTCCACTTAATATTTGAATCTAGGTGGAAAATAGGGAATAGTGTTTACTGTTTTGATTAACGATTTTAATTTTGATTAATCAGCTTCATTTAAATAGTTTATTGTGTTTATTTAAGTATTAATTACATACATTAATATATTTTTAAGCTGATGCAGCATAGCATGGAAATTTTGAGTAAAAATACTGCGTTCCCTTTAGGTCACTTTCGTTATTCTCATTTTGCCAAATTTTGAAGCTATCGGGTGTTAAGTGGCGGAACTCACGAACTAATGTAGTGTTTTAACACTAAGATTCCTATATCTACAGTGCTTTGTGGAAAAAAAAGAGGAGATATTAAAACTTATTTATATAGCAATAATAAAAATATTATAAATTATAATAGTTATTTTCTGTTCATAAATTATGCACTAGACTTAAGAAAATGTGAGCAAATTTAGCTTATACATTTTGCTAGTAATAAATTTCTCATTATAATCTAAAATTTCGGCTGCTTACAAATAATTGATGTAAAAGTACTAAAATATACTTAAATATACTAACAATATAACTAATTATTAATATTGTTCATATATTTCAATTATTTCAATTTTAGATTTCTGGTTGATAGCTGTGATTGTAAACACAATGATTATGGGTTCAATTCATGTTGGAATTTATATAATTTTAATTAATATTTTCATATTCTCTTAACGGCAACAAGGCAAAGTGCTACATTGAGTGCCGCCTCAAAATAGGGAACGCAGTGTCTTAAGTTTAAGTTACTGTATTCTACTTTGGCTATCATAGTATGTGCGGCATAAAACGTAAAGAAAAAAAAAGACAAAAAAAGGTTCAAGTAAGAAAAACCGGCTCTTAATGCAAATTTAAGACTTATATGATTTTGTCATGGATAACTGTCAGAAATAGAGTAAATCGAAATGAAACCACAAGTGAAACGTTCACCTAGGCAAAAGTTCTGAAGTCAAATCAAACAAACATAAAAAAATACAGTAGAATTGATAACCTCCTCCTTACGGAAGTCGATTAAAAAATCTAAATATTTGTACTTATGAACGTTACAACTACCATTGTACTGATAAATGTTCTAGTTAATGGCTTAATAGCGAAAAGCCTTAACTAATATTTAAGTAATACTTAAATCCAGAACTGCATCTACAAGAATCCCGAAGAAGCTTAGTGAAAATTTAAATCAATACCTGTTTATAACAAAAGTATATGTATAACGTGAAAAAATTAATCAAAAATATCTCAATCAGAATCATTTTCTACAGGTATCTATTATTTAAACAGTACAAAATCAGTTTCAGAAACGAGATCTGCTAATACAAGTATCTATGTATTGATTGACATTGGATTCATTTCCACGGTCTCGGATTCATCTCAAACTTACCACATTAATCTTAGCGAGCGATTCAAATTTATCTTTGTAGAAAGTTGCCAAAATAAATTTGGTTTAGAAACTTTGCACTTACGATAAGTCTACACATTCAATTTTATTATCTTGTAAGGAAATGAAATTTCGGTTTGAGTTGGTTTGGTGTTGCGTTAGGCGTGTTATTGTTAGAGAAATTGGGAGTTTCGATATTGAGTTATGTAATTTGATAATTCTTTAATATTGAATTTTGTATTTGGAAAATATTATGTTGTTTACTGTGTGTATAGAGTAATAATATTTTTTGTGAAATAAAGAGCAAGCGTGTGATTATATAACGGTTGTAGGTTCGATTCCAACTCGGGTGAATATAATATTTTGGTAAAAGTTTCATTTCCTTGCTCTAGTAAAGAGGCAAAGCGTGGCGTTGAGATCCGCCATTATACACGTAATGCCTTAAGAATTCGACGGAAAGTGACGAACGGAAGTATCTTAATGGAGAATGAATCGTTTAGACATTGCGTTCCCAGGTTCATCTGCTTTTCCTATTGGTAAAGCAGAGGGAACCTGAACCTTCACACTATATTCCGCTTATAGTAATAAGCGGGATACAGTGTGAAGTTAAAAAATACAAAATTTCTTATTGAGTGGAAACTTGTAAGCAAGGTGCATGTTTAATTTCTAAATCTATGTGAAAAAAATATAATTAGGATCTTATAAATTACTAGACTAGATTCACAAAGTTTAGCTTTAGAAGGCTATCTGGCTATAAAACTTTTTAATTTTGAGTTTGATCCCAGTATTAGAATTTTTCGTATTCCAAATGACAAAGCCTAATGTCTCAAATTAGGGTGGAGAGCGAACCATATCTAAATTCTGCCGTTCTGCTACTAATTTAGTATTTACTCTAAATAAAGATTATTTCTCAAAATCGATCAAAATACAAATAACCTAAACAAACATAAAAAAATATACAATTATAAAATATTTTTGCCTAACATTAAAGTGTGATAAATATTGAGAGGCCTTTTATTAAAACATGTATAATGGAAACAAAGAAGGACGTCTCAAACGTAAAATTTAAATGACTTCCACAAGAAAAATAGGCACCCACGGAACGGGAATTGTCCGCCCATTCCAACCAATATTCTTTGAAATTCGATGAATGATCATAAAAATTGCAAAGTTTGTGAAATCAGATATCTAACTTTCATCATTTGTAGTATATTATTCTATATTTTGCTCTTTGACCTTTTTCTTTAATTTATGCGTATGATATTTTATTGTATGTTGTAGTTGTGGATGGGCTTAAGCGTGCGACTGTACGTGGGTTCGATTTGTACCAGGGAAAATCAAAAAAATTAATAAGTTTAATTTAGCTTTGATAACGAGGCAAAGCGCGGCTAGAGTTTTACCAATCAACACGACACCTAAAAATATATTTTTTTTAATATCTTGAATGGGAATCGAATCATCAACCGTTCGTTACAGTCACTCGTTTTTACCCCTGTATCACAGCTGGGTTCAAGAAATAACTACAAACAACTGCAATTTTTGCATTCATTATCTTAAGTAGCTAAGGCTTAGACAACATGCTTTGTCCAGTATCTGCTGAATATAGGCCGTATTGACATTTTCATATTTTCAATTAAGAGTATTTAAATAGTTATTGGATGCCAATTTTGTCCAAAAATTGTGTGAGTTGACATTGTGTGGTAATATTTTTTTTTTTTATAAGTGAGTATTATATTTTAACTTCATTTGAAATAGAATTAATGTAAGAAACTTTTTTTTTTGGTGAAAATGAAACATGGGATGGCGAATTCTTATTTTTTTTTTAAATCATAGTCAATATACGTATATTCGGAATTGAAACATATTATGTGTTTCAATTCCGCCTAGAAGACATATCTATGTATCTATTTATTTTATTATTTTTTTTAAACTTCGAACTGTATCTCATTTATAGCAGTGTAGGCAGAAGGAACTTTGGAAACGTGTGTTAAGACATTCCGTTCTCGTTAAGATTACTTCCATTTCCCACTTACACCTAATTCTGGATCCAAATATTACATATTTCAATCTTCATCATTTAAATCAATTGCAGCTTCACACTTCTTCCCGCATAGCGCTGTAAGCAGAGTAGGCTAAAGGAACCTAATATTAATACACTCCGTTCTCCATACACCGCTAAATTTTCAAGACCTTTTCATGTTGATAAACGCAACTCAACGCCGTATGTTATCTACCAGAATCATTTAAAATTATTCGAGTTCAATTAAACTTTGCAAAATTCCTATAATGAAACAGTGTGATGTTTGCACGTTAGCTGTAAAGTGAGATACCGTTTTAGCACTAACTATTATAACTTCATACTGCACTTGAAATCAGAACTAAATTTGAATATATCAAAACTTTGAGGTTGTGAAGAGAGCGTGTGTATGCAATTAATAATAATTATATAATCACATTTATGGGTTTCTATTATAAATATGTAGTGTTTTGGCAGTATTCAGTTTTACTGCTTTAATTATTTAAATAAAATGGCAGAGTGGTCAGAGCGCCGAGGTCGGTTTCCAGGAGGCGCGGGTTCGAGTCCCGCTATGTTCAAATTTTTATACGTTTTCTAAATAAGTATTGTTTTTGCTAAGTGTGGATTAACACTTAAAAAGGTTTAAAATACTTTTTGAATATTTGTTTGTCTGTTTGTCTTTCTGTCTGTCAGGGCTATTTTCTGGAAATGCTTAACCGATTTTTATGGGACTTTTCACTGAAGATAGGTAGGTACAAGAGCTATGGAGCAACATATAGGGAATTTTTATCCCGGAATTTTCGCGGGAGCAGAATTTACGCGGGAATTCGAAATAAATGTTAAATAACTAAACATTTTTCAATTAAATACAACAGTTTTGCGATCAATCTCAAATAAAATTTCAGATTATTTATTATGATTTATTAAGTTTATAACAGTATAGGGAGACATACTAAAATATACAACCAATTTACCCCAAATACACTTAAATAATATTAAATAAATATTCAACTGCTATTTATTTAAGATCAAGAATAAATAACATAACATACGTTATCTCTAGTTTAGAGATCATTGTGTCGATTGAACAATCGACGTAGCGAAAACGGTTCAAGTGAACGTTTTAATAGCGAAAAGCTTAGGCTAAGATCTCGAGAGGCTATTACAGTACGGTCAACCAGTCCTGGTCGACTGAGATTAGCTGCAGACGGTTGCACAGATTCAATTTAAGGATTCGGATTTTGTACATTTTTTTTGTAATTGAGTCAAATAGATTAATAAATAGATAAAAAAATCCTACTTTTAATTTATTCCCTAAGTGAACGATGCACATAGGTTCAGAAAACTTACCTTTAGAGTGGCCACGACTCGTTGACCGTACTGTACTTAACTGTTAGGTCAAGAGCTCGTTGCAAACAGTATTGCTCGATAAACTTATGTGGGTTATTTAGATAGATAGATCAATTTCTTTATTGCAAATCAAACCACAAATCAAAGATTAATCAAAAATATATTTCCCTATAGGTAACTCTTGTGAACTAACCTTACCATTGTTAATGATCTCTTACAGGTAACCTTACGCAGAAACATGTGATAGGGATTGAGGTCATGGATTTATGGAAAATATTTAATTTTTAAGAGGCCAGTCGTGGCGCAGGGACACAAAGTGTGCATGTAAATCGACTGGTTGTGGGTTCGATCCCCACTCGAGGAGATGAAATATTTATTTACATTTATATTTTAATTTCTTCGCTCTGGTGTCGAGAGGAAAGTGTGGCGTTGAGTTTCGCCACTCAACACGCAATGCCAGAAATTGGGGAACAGAGTATCTTAACACTAGGTTCCCTCTGGCTACCCTGCTGTGTGCGGGATGCAACATGAAGCTAAAAAAAATTAAATGGGAAACGGAGTGCCTTAGCACTAGGTTACCTCCGCCTATCCTGCTGCTATGTGCGGGATACAGCGACACTCCGACCCCATTAAGACACTTCCGTTCACCACTTTCCGCTGAACTCTGAAGGCATTACGTGTTGAGTGGCGGAAGTCAATGACGCGCACTATTTATTATAATATTTTTGTCAAACATATTTATTATTGTGTGTAATAATAATTTAATGTAATATTAATATTAATTAAACTTTAATAATTTCAAGTACTTAGTTATAAAGAATCATTAAAAAAATGTAATTTTTTATCTTATGTTCTCTAAGTAAAAATGTATGTAATGTACTTCTGCGTTTGCAAAATTACGTAAAAAAGGCTTTTTTTAAATATTAATAGGTATATAGATAAAACTATTTTATTTAAGAAACTAGAGAAGTAACTATTAGAAGCATAATTACAGAATTAGTGTCCCTGCAATTTCAGAGAGATATTCATAAATAACAAACAAAAGAACGAAAATAGAAAAAATCTTTTTGTTTTTTTTTAAATCTTCTTAAATTAATATTCATTACCTTCAGCGTCTAGACTTAAGATGCATATATACAAACATAATTTCAATTTAATAACAAGACACGCTTAACGTCTCACTGACATGTTTCTCGAGTAATTTGATTTGGTGCAATTATGAAGACGTCGACAATTTAAGGTTGAAACTAAATAATAGATATATTTAGAATTTAATAATGCTATATTTTGTGTATTAAAGATGTGATAAAAACCATATTTTTTATAATTATTTTGTTTTGGTGTAAAAATTCTTCTATTTATAGCAAAAATTGTTATAAAGAGTTAAATAATTACACGGAGGTAGAGCCAGTGTGACAGTAAATACGAGAGGTTTCGGCTTCCCACTGCAGGAAATGTAATATTTAATATTTTTATTTCTTCGCTCAAATGCCTTTAGTATTCGCAGAAAAATTAGGATCGGAGTGTCTTAAGACTAGGTTCCCTCTGCCTACCTTGCTGATTGCGGGGTACATCGTGAATCTACAAAAAGGTATTCTTGCGCTCAGAGCAGTGCCTGGGACTACATAACTTAACATTAAATAAATTCATAATAAAATTATTTTAGTCAATTAATTTTTCATTATGTAAATTTAAGTAAGAGGGATCTCTTTTACTCAAATTTGTGAAGACACCACAAAGTACTATAACAATGAAAAATAAATTATATTTTAATTATTTCTTTTTATTACAAAAATAAAAAACATCCTTAGTTTATATTGGCTCTATAAAGCTTCTTCTATGTAATAGTTTATTCCTCTATTCTATGAAAATATATTTCCATTTTGTTTTATCTAATATTTTTTTTACGTAAAAATATTAAATGTTTTTTCCGTTTTCGCACAACGTATGTTATTTTTAGGCTTTCAAATAAATATCTGTTTTTATTTAATACTTTATAGTGGCGATTTTTCTACGCTTTAGTGTGCCTTGTCTAACCATCAGTGATCGATTGAATTGGCTAAAATGGAACTCTATTCAACAAAAAAATCTCTTTTTTTCATATCACAACTTTTCTTCATGTTAGTTACAAAATTTTGTATTATGGTGGCGACTCACTATAATACAATTTTTAAAGGGCAGCTCTATGTTTCTTCACATATAGCAGGTAGGAAGACCGAATCTAGTGAATAGACACATCTTTACTAGGTTCCCTGCCCATCCTGTTATTCGGGAGATTCACAGAGTGGCGCTTCCCACTTTCCACCAAATTTTCGAGATATTGTGTGTTGAGTGGCAGAGCTCAACTTCGCGTTCTGTTTACCAGAATAAATTAAATATAATCGTTCCCTCGAGAACTTCTGACAAAATGTTATAAAACTGTTTAATTATCTACACTTAACATACGAAAGACATTGTACCTTCATTATTACCGAAGTAACTGAAGGTTCAACCACGACTTTACCAGGAAATAATATATTTACAAGAAGTACAATTTCGTATAGGTGTTCCACGGAATGTCACGAAACAGGGACTTAAATAAAATGTGAGATATTCTAAGAATGTGCAGGTTACGGTCTTGCGGTCGACATTCAGGAAAAATACCAAGCTTCCTGCGGCGCTCGTTGTAACTTATATTTGCCTTTTTAACAGTGACTATAATTTATTTAAATATATAGTAGCAGTTACTCTGCTACTATATATTTAAAAAAATCTGGTTTGGTATTTTTTCTATACTAAAAGTATTTATAAACTACTAAGAATTAGAAATATGAAAAAAATGCTTGTATTTGATATAAGAAGAAGTATATTTATTAAGAGAGATGACATACAAACAACAACATAAATTGTTTTTTTTTTTAATTTACGCTTCGCGGCGTTGAGTTCTGCCACTCAACACGCAATGCCTCCAGAATTCGGCAGAAAGTGGGGAACGGAGTGTCTTAACACTAGGTTCCCTCTGCCTACCCTGCTGTGTGCGGGATACAGCGTGAAGCTAATTTTTTAATTTATTTTTTTTAATTTCTAGTATAAGATTGCCTGTTCTACTTGGAGAGAACGGGATAAGCTAACTAAGGAATAGCTAAAATAACTTTATGGAATGTATAACATTTATAACACTTTTTTCAGCTTCACGCTGTATCCTGCATGTAGCTGGATAGGCAGAGGGAGCGTAGTGTCAAGACACTTCGCTTTCTATTTCCGACGAATTCTAATTCTGGAGTTAAATTTTTACAATTTCACTTCCTTTTTCAATGGCCAAATTTTGCGGTGGCAGACGTAAAATAATCTGCAAGTTTCCCATACAATAAAAACAATGCGAATGAAATAAAGCAATATTTTTTTTCATAAATAATAAAATATAATTTGATAAAGTATAAACAGACAACATACCTACTTGTATGACCGCTTCTTGTTAACTAGAGAAATTAAGCCTTGCATGACATATCAATCCTAGTCCATATGTAATTATAATATAACATATATTCTTATAAGAAAGATACGAATAGAAAAAATCTAGATATAAGTTTGTTCAAAAATATCATATTCCTACAAACTTATATAGCGGAAGTATCCACTAAAATATAATAAGCGCTATACACATTTTACGGAACAAACAGGTCCCAGACCCGCTGTTATTTACGTTGCGGATATATTCATTATCAAACATTCTCTTGTACTGAATAAAATAACGAGACATGGGTCCTCAAGCTCTTTGCCTATTATACTTTGAAATACGATTGTTCTTAGAGATATTTATAGAATTACGGTAGGAGAACAATATGGATAAGTTATATTATACAATAGGTCTTTAGATATTGTGAGGCAATTGGAAAATAGTGGATATGAGACTCCTGTCTGGTTGTACAAAGAGCAGCGTGAAGTTCCGTCACCGTACGTGAAATAAAAATAAATATTGATTAGTGTGGCGGATAGCTATAATAAAAAATCTGAAAATAGTTACAAAAGGCAGAAAGAGAAGATGGTAAAGCCATATATGTATATACAAAGTTTTTGCTCCTATCCCGATAAATGATGCTGATGATGACGGGCATTGCACACATCAAGGACTTTGCATACATTATTTCATGTGGCCATCCCACATGTCTTTTTTCACTCTCTTTCAAACTGTAAAAGAGAATGAATTTCTTGAAGATGACGGAGGTTACTAAAGCAATCCACAATTTTATGTCTTCCTGTGAATGAAATTTGACATGTAGTTTCTGGGGTATCTATTAAAAGAGAAAAAACTGGCTCCTATGTTTAATAACCTACGCAAAGGAAATTGTGAGCTAAATTTATATTTATTATTAATCTAAGAGGGCAAAATCGTGAACAAAGTAGTACTTAATAATAATATAAACGAATTTAAGTAAAATTTATTATGTTATGTTATATATGTTATGTTTTCATAAACCGATTCCCCAAATAAATAAGAAAAATCCATATTCCTGGAGTTCGTGGAATTGACAGTTGCAAGTTGCCAGCCGTCAGTTTTCGAGACCCAATTATTTCAATATTACAAGAAAATATTATTATAAGAATTAAATGAAAATTATAAAAAATCATCCAAATTACATTTAATTTATTATTTTTAATTTTCATTAAAACGAAAACTAATAATATTTATAAAATAATGTGTAATGTTGTTAAAATAACGAAGATTGTAACCCACATTGAAACTATTGACTTTGTTTAATATAATCTTCTTTTCGCTGCATGCCGTATCGTTATGACACTTCGTTCCCATTAAGACACTTCCGTTCCTCATTTTCCGCCAAACTCTGTGGGCATTGTATTTTTGTTATGCGGAACTCAATCACTCAAAATATTACATATTTCATTCACAGTAAAAATCGAACCAACAATCGTCGCGTTTACAGTTGCACCATTGTGCCATTGAGCCATGACGGCCTCATAGACAATATTTTTTTTTCAAAATATATTTGCAAAATTTCGTAATATTTTATAATACCTATATAAATAAAATACGTATAAATAATATATATGAATATTCCATGTAAAGGCATCTCTAGAGATTTGCCATGGACATGAGTCGGGATTGGAAAATGATTTATATGCTTCGAACACGATACTACACTTACCTAGAATACGTTAGTAGGTATATTTACACATTAGAGGCAAAATAAGTAGATTTTTTTTTAAAATCAACTTCACGCTGTATTCCACACACACCAGGGTAGACAGAACTTATGAACCTAGTGTTAAGACACTCCGTTCCCTACTTTCCACCGAATTTAGACGGCTCTGCGTGTTGAGTGGCAAAACTCAACGCCGTGCTTTGCCTTGACACCAAAGCGAAGAAATAGAAATATACATTTTTATAAATATTTAATTTCTTCGAACAAGGGTCGAACCCACAACCAGTCGCGTTTACAGTCACACTTTGTGCTCCTGAGCTACGACTAGCCTCACTAGATTTTTTAATTATTTTTTATGAAGTAAATAAAACTAAACATTGGGCTAAGTTTATCTCTATATATATTATAAAATAAGAACGATTTTTTTCTCTGTCTGGCCTTTCTACGTTATCTTCTTCTAAACCACCCAACGGATTTTGATGCGGTTTTTACCATTATGTAGAGTATTTCTCAGGGAATGTTTATGTATAGTTTATTATATGTAGGGGAAAGGGGGGCTTAGAACAGGGGCACCTTTGAAAATATGTGTTAACAGAGCTATTTAAAAAAAAAAATTGGTAGATTTTTTTTGAGTAGTGGCATCACTAATCTGCACACGTGTCACTTATCACCGCTGATATATTCCAGCCAGTTGTTGAGTTACGAAGAGTGTTTGATTTTGAGTAAAATTTTATACATTTTTAAATAAACGCGTAAGGATCGCAGGGATCCAATTCAAGGTATATGGTTTTATTTTTTCCATTTTTAGTTAGAATGTTTCATATATCATGCAATAAACTAGAGATTACTACAATTTTTAAACTTTTACTTGAAAAAAAAAAGTTTGTAATTTTTCAATTACCCCTGAGGCAGCTTTGAACAAAATCAAGGGGGCAGTTTTGAATATTATTATAAAAAACAAAGGTTAGTCGTGACGCAGCGGCACGAAGTGTGACTGTAAAACCGACTGATTGTGGGTTCGATCCCCACTCGAGCAGATTAAATATTTACTTAAATTTATATTTAAATTTCTTCGCTCTGGTGTCGAGGCTAAGTGCTGTGTTGAGTTCTGTCACTCAACACGCAATGCCTCCAAAATTCGGCAGAAAGTGGGGAACGGAGTGTCTTAACACTAGGTTCCCTCTGCCTACCGTGCTGTGTGCGGCATAAAGCGTGAACCTGATTTTTTTTGCTTACGTAGACTACTGCTCCCAATTTCAGTTGCTGGTTACGTCACGTAGTACATCCATGTTTTCCTTTAAATTTAATTTTTCTAAATTTAAATTAGGGTAGTAAGCTGTTTATTTAAAAATATTTTGTTTCATAGGTTTTCAGCGGCACGAGGTGTGACTGTAAAACCGACTGGTTATGGGTGGGTTCGATCCCCACTCGAGGAGATGAAATATTTACTTAAATTTATATTTCCATTTCTTCGCTCTGGTGTCGAGGTTAAGCGCGGTGTTGAGTTCTGCCACTCAACACGCAATGCTTCCAGAATTTGGCAGAAAGTGGGAAACGGAGTGTCTTAACACTAAGTTCCCTCTGCCTACCCTGCTGTGTGCGGGGTACAGCGTGAAGCTGATTTGATTTATTTTTTTATTTTATTTCATTTTCATAATATTAGATTTATTCTATGATTGATCCCATAATGGTAATTACTTCTACGAAGCCAAAGCTACTTTTTAGTTTGTTCGTTTTTGAAAGTCTATTAATGATATTAAAGTTATTTAACACTAGTATTAGTACAATCGCAATATTAAACCAGGTATATTATTTTTTTACGCTTTAAGTTTTAAGTTAACATGATAGCGATATTTGATCTCCATCGTTTCTAATGTTAAGTTTATTAAAAAAATAACTTAAAAGTTTGATAAGCCTTTTAATTTCATTGAATTTGGTGAAAGTTCAAAACTGCCCCATATATGTTCAAAGCTACCCCGGAAGGGGAGCAGCTTTGAACATTTGACTACTGCTACTAAAGTTGATATTGCACCTTTAACTTATATATTTTTCTACATATGATGCTACGATTTTGTGGCACAATAGTTGGACTAAGTATTGTGACATAGAAAAGAAGTTAAAAACTGTAGAATTTTTAGATATGACACAAAGTTTAAAAATCGTTCGAATGTGCCCCCCTCTCCCCTATATTTTAATGTAATTTGACATAAATATGATAAATGTGCATAAAGTCCTACCCGTTCAGACACTTTCACGCATGCGCTGCTTTAATGGTAAGTCCTTCATGAAAACAATGTACTAGAGTATTATTCCTCTTAATAAGATCTACAACACAAAAGTCAGCGACAGCATATTCGTATCTTCTAAGGATAACATACAGTGAGCATATTTCTGTCTAAAAATAGTAATTTGAATATATTTTTTATTTTGAGGGATGTTTGTCCATAATGGTATCAATCCTTATCCTTTTAAATACTTTATTAATTTGGCTCTATAGCAAAGTAAATTTAGAAGCGATTGCACGTATTTTGGAGTTATCCAATAATTATAATGTATTTCGTCGCAGCATTGTTGGTTACATCTTTCGTTTAAGTATTTTTGGGTAAGAGAATAGTAGGTAGTCTGTTGTTTATAATTTCTTTCATTTAAGTTTTCTGTTGTTTGTGTCATTTGTTCAGGTGTGTGTTTTTTTAAACAA
>JAATLQ010015444.1:0-10454 GCA_013421005.1 Heliconius erato x Heliconius himera | reverse complement strand
GAAAGAACTTTAGTCATTTCATATAGTATCTATGTACGCGCGCAAGGAAAACGAGTAAAAATATTATTCCCGGGTAAATCAGTAAAATCGATCACTGAAAGTCCAATAAAAATTAGTTCAGTTATTCTGGATATTAGACAGAGGCAAAAAATATATATATTTTTTATTGTATTTGAGTACTATGTAAATAACCACATGTACTTGCAAAAACATAGCACAACACAATTAATTTTAATTCTATTAAATATTTATTTTACTTTGATATTAATAATGTATTTTGTATAGTTTTTTATTAATATTTTACTATGGTTACGTTTACTTATATTTTTTTCATTAAAATTAGTTAAATTCAAAAACAATTTCCTAAATATATCTAATAAGCATTCGTAAAGATTAAGCGGGCGAAGCCGCGTCCGGGTCCGCTAGTAATTTATATAAAGGCATTTATACATATATATTTTCTAATAAATTATTTACACAAAACCTGAAAGCATATATGTATGTATATACCTTTTATTTCACCACACTAAAGAAATGAACACTCCAATTAAAAACCAGCAAGCTTTTAAAGTGCCATTCATCAATAGCTCACAGATTATAAACTATACACCAGATAAAATAGTATAACTAAACATTTTTTTTATCATTTTGACTTCATCAAAGTTGTTAAGGTTGAAGTTGTTGAAGTTGTATCATAGTTTGGTGGGTGTGAGTTCGATTCCCAAATGACGTCATGTGTATCGTCTTTTTCCGTAAAGCGGAGTAGACAAAGAGCATTAATTTTTCACACTTTGTAATTCATTTTTCGATACTCAACGCCGCATTCACTTCCCAGAGCGGGGAAATGTAAATAATTGAAATACAATCTTCCCCCGAGTAAACCAGGCAGGCACTCTAGTGTTAAGACACTCCGTTACCCATTTCCCGCCAAATTCTGGAGGCATGGCGTTGATTCGCGGAACGAAGAAATGGAAATATGAAATATTCCATTACCTCGAGTAGAATCGACAACCTGTCACGTTTACAGTCACACTTTGTGCTCCTGCGTCACGACGTCCTAAATAATAATAACTAATATCAATAAAAATAATAAGTTTTACAAATTGTTATACTAAAAAGCAAAAAACGTTTATGCTTCATACAAATTTAGTCAATTTCTCTATCGAGTGTTGCATGAAACATGATTGATGTAAAAATTTACTATACGTATTATACTTCCATACTCTTCGGAACGAATCGAAATTTCGATGAAATAAAAACTGGGGAACCTTTTAGTAATTGATTGATATCCGAAGCGCGATAGTTTATGTATTAGTCTATGCAGTGTACTCACAGCCCGTTGATGTCAAGCGTGAATCTTTTAAAGCATGTTACGTAGATTTATGCGTTACAGGGTTCCTCACTGACAGGATTTATTATAAACCAGATTTAACCTCCCGTTGTTCAAGTTTTTAAAAGGAAATCATTAAGAATACTCTGACCGTAGTGGGTGTATGTAATATATACAAAAAGAAAATAAATCAGCTTCACGCTGTATCCCGCACACAGCAGGGTAGACAGAAGTAACCTAGTGTTAAGACACTCCGTTCCCCACTTTCTGCCGAATTCTGGAGGGATTGTTGAGTGGCAGAACTCAACGCCGCGTTTTGCCTCGACACCAGAGCGGAAATATAAATTTTAAGTAAATATTTCGTCTCTTCGAGTGGGGATCGAACCTACAGCCAGTCGGTTGTACAGTCACACTTTGTGCCCCTGCGCCACGACTGGCCTCAATGTAATACATAAATATGTAAATAATATGTAAATACCTTCTTCGATGAATTAACTATCTAATACAAAAATATATTTTTATTCTGGCTTGAGATTAGTACGAACAAACAAACAAACTAATCAGCATTTGAATAATAGTATAGATTTAATTAAAATTATAATAAGATTATAGTCTCGACTTTTGGAGTAGGTACTAGCGATACAAAAGTGGTTTCGCTCGCTTAAATTTCTTGTAATTCTTTCTTTCTTTCTGCGTGAAAGTGAAAATTTCTTAACGGGAACGTTGTGTCTTACCACTAGGCCACTAGGTTCCCAGGTTCCGTCTGCTTACCCTGCCAAGTGCGGTATACAGTGTGAAGCTAAATAAATTAAATTAAGTAGCCATGTAAAAACTTGCAACGTCAACATTTAAAAAAAAGTACGCAAGAAGGCGAACATTTATTTACTAACTGTTAAATACAATTCAATTAAATAAATACTACGCGACCTGAAAGCTCAATTTAATCATCGATAACCGAGTTATTGTTCTTTTCTAAGCAAATAATGTGGGTTCAATTCATTTTATATTTTTTTCTCAGCTTCTTTTATTCGCAATATATATCAGGGTAGGCGGAGAATCAAGTGTCGAGACACTTCGTTTCCGATTTTTATCTAGAATTTCAGATATTTTATGCTTAATGGTGAAATTCTACGTCGCACTTAGTCTTACCATAACGAGAAAATGATAGTTTATTCCCTCTAATAAAGGGGAAAAGAGTAAGAGTGTAGGGGCTACTGAAATAGAGTTTGGAATCCAATTTACGTTCTAAAGTCAAAATAAATCTCTAAGTATAGTGACCGCCGAGTAATTTTCGGATTTAAATAGTTTCATGATTGTGCTCACAAACTATGTGAAAATATAAAAGTAAATATATGTACATTTATTTATGCATATATTTTTCATTAATATTTTATAGGCAAGTCTTCATTTTATGAGGCCAAGAGGCATAGAGTGTGGCTGTGAAATCGACTGGTTGTGAGTTCGATTCCCGCTCGAGGAGATAAAATATTTACTTACCTTTATATTTTCATTTCTTCGCTCTGGTATAGAAGGAAAGCGCGGCCTTGAGTTCCGCCACTCAACACGCTACGCCTCCAGAACTCGGCGGAAAGTGTGTAACGGAGTGTCTTAACAGCAGGTTTCCTTTGCCTAACCTGCTGTGTGCGGGATACAGCGTGAAGCTGATTTAAATTTAATTTTGTCTTCATTTTACGAATCAATATATTAACCTGTAAGTATTTTTTCAGTTTAACGAATATGAAAATCATGAATTTTCCTCAATAATTTAACCGTCGTTGTATTGGTCAATGAAACAATGAACAGTGGTTTCAATTGTACAGCTTAAAAAAACAATACAAAATACTGGGTTTTAAGTTAAAATAGGCTTTTGTATTAACAAAATCTTTTTTAACAATTCTACTTTACAGTTTTAATTACATATGAGTAAAAAAATGTCCGTGTAGTAGGGTAAGTAGTGGGAACCTAGCGTTAAGACACTCTTCCCAATTTTCAAGAGATTGCGTTATCTACCAGAACGTATAAAATGGAAATAATATTTAAATATACACATTCCCCAAAGTGGGAATCGAAACCACAATACTCCAGTCCGTATTCCGTATCTTCACTCAGAAGCTTAATCAAATTTAAATTGTAACCAAGATTTTTTTTTATAGTTTTTGTACTTAACGTAATGAATCGAAAAAATCTGGTACGGATGTAGCTTTGTCTAAGAAAAATTCCGCAAATTTTGATAAATATTTCTAGTAACGAGAGTATGTTAATGTATCTATTTTTACTTTAAAATACAAATCTCTTGTAAGTTCATTTTTTTAACTTAATCGTAATCTCAGTTCTTGCTGATCGATTGATCGAATAATAACGGGTCGTGCTTAACAAGTGCTTAACAAATATGTATTTTTTTTTTTCAGCTTCACTCTGTATCCCGCATACATCAGGGTAAACAGGGGCAACCTAGTGTAAAGACACTCCGACCTCACTTTCCGCCAAGTTTTGACACCACAGCGAAGAAATGTAAATAAATATTTCACTTCCTTGAGTGGGGATCGAACCTACAACCAGTCGATTTTACAGTCACACTTTGTGCCCCTACGCCAAGACTGGCCTCAAATAATCTATATCTGTATCTTAAAATAATACGTATTTGTAGCTACGAAAGAGAATTAAATAAAAAAAAAATACTAAGCTTAATTTGAAGTAACAAAGTTTATCTCAATATAACACAGAATTATTTCTGAAATACTTCTCGTACTTGTATTGTACTGTACTGTATTGACAAGTACTATAACTACGATGCCAAAGACAGATATTAAGTCTGTCTGTGACATCGTAGTTCCTTAACGAATTAACCGATTTGAGTGTGGTTTTTTTTAATCGAAAGCTTTAGCAGTGGTTTTTAGCTGTGTTTTATAAAAATCGCATTAGTAAAAATTAAAATTAAATTAGCTTTACGCTGTATTCCGCACACAGCAGGGTAGGCAGAGGGAACCTAGTGTTAAGACACTCCGTTCCCCACTTTCTGCTGAATTCTGGAGGCATTGCGTGTTGAGTGGCAGAACTCAACGCCGCGCTTAACCTCGACACCAGAGCGAAGAAATGGATATATAAATTTAAGTAAATATTTCATCTCCTCGAGGGGGTATCGAACCCACAACCAGTCGGTTTTGCAGTCACACCTCGTGCCGCTGCGCCACGACCGGTCTCATCAATCGCATTAGTAGTTTAAGAATTACCAGTACTTGCCCAAGATGAGTGACTGATATTTTTGGTCGGGGTTTTTTTTATTATATTTTTTTCTATTTTACTTCTAGTTACACTACAGTATCTCCCACATAAGTAATTCCGCTTGACCTCCATTAAGTACTTTACGTCACAAATATAATAATTAAGAATCATAAGCGTTTGTAAATGCAATCAGAACCATTAAAGAACATCATATATATGTATATATTAATTTATACTCTCAAGAATAATCTTGAACCTCTCTATAAAGGGATGGAAATTAGGGAGAGACAAAAAATATACATATAAAAATGCTTAGCATCTAAACATAGACGAGGTGATCGCCCCATTTTAAATGAAATAAAACTTTAGATTCTAAGAACTCATTCAGATGCCAAGAACGCGCTCTTGTAAATAAAGAATACTTAGAAACATTTTATTATTCTGTACCTTTCATTGCTATTGAGAGCAATGCGCTTTAATATTTCAATATAATATAATACATGTTAGTATCTATAAGTTATTTAAATATGTCTCTAAAGGTGAGTTGGATGTTGAATAGTTTCATTTTAGGAGAAAATATATATTTTACTTGGTGAATGATTATTATTTTATGGAAATAGATAATAGGTAAGTAGAGGGAACCTAGAGTTAAAACAATCTATGGGGAACAGAGTATCTTAACTACCGCTACCACTAACGTAACCAAATTTTGGCGACATGGCGAGTCGTGCCAAGTACCGCCTATCAAGTACCTTACCAGAAAGTATAAGTACCTTATCTTCTTACCAGAAAACGGAAAATATACAAATCAATCAACAATTCCCCCAAGTGGGAATCCAACCCGCTACATCACGCATTTCATTAAAATTGATATCCGTACTTTGTTTATCATCCGTACTTTAATAATCCAGTCGAGTCCCAAATTAGCTGGAGTACCCGTAAAAGGGTTTCCTCACGATATTAAGCAAAAGGCCAATGGATAGTGCTATCACCAAGTAATGCCTAATTATTATGTGAGCATTCTGGTCATTGCTAAGGATAATTTAAAGATGGTTTTGAAAGATAGGAACGCAGCGGTCACCTCTTCCACCATAGCGGTCATGCCCTTATCCTAGTGCAAAATTCCTCACATCCACATCAATTATCAATTATTATAAAATTTTTGCATGTACTTATTTATAGTTATGTAATGAAATATATATTGTAATGTGAAAAATTGTTAAATATATATATGTAATATAAACATTCGCTTAACCTTAGATCTAAGTAAAATTTTGTAAAATAATGTAAAGTTAAAACTATTATTTTCCTATTATAGGTAATAATTGTATGTATACGATAATGTAATTAATATATATGATAAGAAAATTAGATATAATAATACATTTAAAAAGGGTACGGACCAAGTGTCTGTAGTGTTAAGAAATAACAATAAAAAAAAATAAAAAAAAGGATGTAAAAAAAATGCTTAGTACTGTAGACATAAAGCTTAAAAAGCGTGGTCTAGAGCTCAAGTAGAAAAAGCTGAATTGAAGCTATAAAGACTCGTGATGACGGCAAAAAGATTTTTTTTAAGTTCATGCTGTATCTTAGTGTTAAGATACTCCGCTCCCCATTCTCATTTCTTTGAGTGGGAATCGAACCCATAACCTGTCCCTGACCTGTCCTTGTACTCCTATGCCTCTATTAAGATTATTTTTGAAGAAATTTAAAAATAACATGTAAAGTATTTTTAATATACATTTTAAGCCTTCGCTTGGTACATTATCGTTTTATTGAATAACTCGTTTATTAAAAACCTTTAAGTATTTTTTCTTTGAAGAATGTGAACATTTTCAATCTCGAAATATTTGTATCAATCTTCATTAAGATGCTTTATAGCGCTTATAAAAATATTTCATTTTTTATATTATATTTTTTTTCTCATATTAATAATAAGCTCAATGGTAAAGCAGCGTTTGACTATGAACGCAACGATTGTGGGTTCGATCCTATTTCGGGAATGGTTATTTCACATTTTTGCGTTGCTTGCAGACAAAGCGAGGCGTTAAGTGACGCCACTCAACACGCAAAGTCTGAAAAATTGGGCGGAAAAAGAGGAACCAATCGTCTAATAATTCTATTTTCTACTGTTTACCACGCTCCTACTAATGAATACTATATTAAGAAGATTGTATATAAAATAACTATACATAACAAGTGAATTATAGACAAAATAAAAAATCTGTCTGCATAAACAAAATTAATATATACAGTTGTATCAAGACAAATCAATAACGACGATCTAGATTTATCAAAATCGGTTCACTGGTTTAACAGATACAGAGACACAGATATACATACATACATATGCGCTAAACACATAACCCTCTTTTTAGGCTTCACTGCAGTCGAGTAAAAAAGTGATTTCCATGTAAATAAACTACTTTATAAAACATACAACAATATGTACACTGTATATATACAGCGTGTTCACATAACGAGAAGAGAAATTATTCATTCTGTATTGAAACGCCATTTATACGCGTCTCCTGAATTCTTAACACAATCCTGGATTATTGTAACAATATTTTACAATATATTCTCGTGCTACATTTATCTTCTTTATACCTAAAAATATAGTCAATATTCTAGTCACTGTTTTAGTCTAGGACTTTTTGTTTTAGTTTTTTAAAGTAAATTACTGTTATTTAAGAGTATATAGTGACTTAGACCAGATATCCTTGTAATATTATGATAATATCATTATTTACCAGTATTCGTGGCGCAGGAGCACAAGCATGTGGCTTTAAGAGTAACAGGCGATGGATTCGATTTTCATTCGAGGAATTGAAATATTTAATATTTTTATTTCTTCGCTCTGGCTTCGAGGCAAAGCACTGCGTTAGGTTCCTCCACTCAACACGCTATGTCTCAATTATTCGGCAGTGAGTAGGAAACGGAATTTCCTTTAAAAAAACAGATTATTTTGAAAGAAAATGATTTCAAAGTTTATTACTTTGAAATAATTTTCTTTCAATTGCAGGTTATGAATACGTGACAAATTTTATATTTACATGACTAACACAATGTATACTGTAAGTATATGTGTAGGGATAACATTATATGAAAAAAAATAGGGAAAGGTATGTCTTAATAATAGTGTCCCAGCAAAAAAAGAATGAAAACAAAAAAAATCGTCAAACAACATTTAAATATAGATAACCACCGAAATAATTCAAGCAGTCTCGACTGTGTCACCATAGCGACAAATTTAGTAATTACTTTGATGTTTGCCAACTAACGTACACAATATATAGAAAACTACTAGGTACACATCTAAGAACTAAAATGTAATTTAAATCAAATCAGCTTCACGCTGTATCCCGCACACAGCAGGGTAGGCAGAGGAAACCTAGTGTTAAGACACTTCGTTCCCCACTTTCTGCCGGATTCTGGAGGCATTACGTGTTTAGTTGCAGAACTCAACGCCGCGCTTTGCTTCGACATCAGAGCGAAGAAATGGAAATATAAATTTAAGTAAATATTTCCTCTCCTCGAGTGGCGATCGAACCCACAACCAGTCGGTTTTGCAGTCACACTTTGTGCCGCTGCGCCACGACTGGCCTCAAAATCGGTTTGATATGTAATTTTACGGTAGAATTTACTGTAAATTATTAACATTTATATTGACATACAAACTGACAAACATAATATACATATATATGTACACCAGAGTTTATGTTATCGAAATTAATTTGTTCTCTTTAACTACTATGCCATCTTGTAAATTATTTAGAGAACGTAGACGTTTGAGAGTTTAATTAATTTTAGTTTAAATATATCATATATTTAAGAACATCAATTGAAGTTGTAGCGGCGCAATGCGATAGTGTATTATTGAAAATGTTATAATCTGTGTTAGTTTTATATTCTTAGAAAATTATTAGAGATGCGCCGAATATTCGTTTGGTATTCGTTATGTATATATCATCGTTCTATGCGTGTCCAGTTTGGCATCGCTTCGCAAGGAGATAGACATAGCATTAAGTGAGACTCATTTGATTTATAATAATAATTAAATAAAAATAATCGAACCGAATGTATTCGGCACCATAACCGAATAATTCGGCCGAATACGAATATTGAAAAAGATGATACATATATATATACCGAATACATACATAATTTTGAAATAAATAAAACATTTTTTTAGTGATCTTGTGGAACAAATAATTTTATATTGATATAACTTTTTTATGTATGAACCGATTTAAATAAAATAAACACTAAGTAAATGTTAAGAGAAATATATTGAAATAATGAAATATTATAATGAAAACAACATTTAAATTGGTTAAAAGTCATTTCTGATTAATGTGCACAGATGAACAAATAAAAATTCTAAAAATCATTTTTTTTATACTTTTCCATTAATAAATTGGTAATCTTTTTATTTCATGTCATTCATGAACTAATTTTATTACATACAGTACAATTTTATAATATGTATAAATAAAATTCTCCCAAGTGGCAACCGAACTCATAACCGTGGCATTTATAGACACACGTGTACCACTGAACTCCGATGGCCTAAAGATCTCTCCATCTTCCAGGCCATATAAATACCAGTTAGGTATTCTAATAACAAACAGCGAATTCGTAGCTGGTAAATCGAAGCGTGTCTAATTGAATCTGGGAATTAAGAGGTTGCTAACAACCAGTTCAAACACATTGCCCGTTCCTCTGTCGGATAACCCGTAATTTACTAGAGATTTGTAGGTTTTCTTATGAAAGTCTATAGCTAGCTTTCAAGTATGTTTTTTTCAATATGCGACGATTATTTTTTTTAATGATAATAACATACATGGAGACTACTAAAATTTGGTAATTTACCTTGGTATTGGGGAACATTAAGAAATATTTTTTTAAATACCCAAATACCGCAAAAAAGGGGATTTTATGTTTTTTAGTACATGCAAACGAAGATACAGACGGCCATTAGTATATTTTAAATGTACCTAAAAGTAATGTACTTTATGGGTTTGGTGTCTGGAACATTGAGGTTATTAATGTCTTGGAAATAGCTTTGGATTTAATTCCATCACGCTTTCTTTCATATATTCTTTCAAGGAACGCCGAAAAAATCTAATTTTGAAACAGTTGTCCACTTTATCTTTTATGAAACACTGTCATGTTAAAGTTGACGCCGCGCTTTGTCTGATCGGTCAGAATAATGAAATATGTAATATTTTATTTCCTCGCTCTAGTAACAAAGCGCGGCGTTAAGTTCCGCCACTCAACACGCAATATCCCAAAAATGCAGCGGAAAATTAAGAAAAGAGACGTCTTAATGGGGATGGCATGTCTTAACACTAGATTCCCAGGTTCCTTCCGCTACCCTGCTATGTGCAGGATACAACGTGAAGTTAAAAAAATATATATACAAGATTTTATATAATAAATTTCATCCTGAAAGCTGTTCCTGTAGACGTGTATTACTTTGTGTCTGTCGGAAAGTCAATTTGTCGTCAGCAGCGGTTCTGCTGTAGAGTGAAGTGACATAAGTGAGACACTAGTGACGTAACTGAATGTTAAGTTGCTATCAAATGTCAATATAGAGAAATTACGTGAAGTTGTGCCCTTATTGTATTTTTGTTTTCTTTTATAAAATAAATAATAATATAATAATAATAAGCCTTTTATTTCACATATCACTCTTTTTACAAATGTTGTTAGTAGTGTTAGTTAAATATTAGTAACATTTAATATCATATAAATTAGTAAATTAGTTTGTTAGTTATTAAAGTTATTATTAGATTTTGGTGATATGGATCCCATTTTCTTGGGTATAGGCCTCCTCCATTTCGCTCCACAACTTTCTGTTTTTCCCCAGAGTTATCCAATTTTGTCCAGCAGTTTT